>JASANR010001549.1:0-142445 GCA_030849635.1 Wallacemonas sp. MBr04
ACGCTGGCACTTTGAGCGTCACCAGCGCGCGTTGGGACTGCATCTTTACAACAATCTCAGTTCCGTCATCGGACTTGGTCTCCCGGGCGTTCAGTGGCCTCACACGCACGGCAACCTTGACACTTTGACTCTCAGTTTTCGGTTTCGACATTTACCTAGCACGATGGATATGTTAAACAACAAAAGAATACTCAAAAGCAAGCAATAATAGTAGCACAAACAAAAGACGAAGGGGGAATAAAGCAACGATGTAAACAAACAAAAGAGAGGAATGAAAACAAAGCAAATTGCAGCCCGACCAGCACCAGCGTGTCAGAGGTCTGCAGGAATGAAGAGATGATGTTGTGTGTGTGTCACGACCGCCAACCGATATGTGTGTGTGTGTGTTTGCGTGTGTGGATATTTCTGTGGTCTCTATCAGTGCGACGAGGTAGGGCGAGGTAAGAGAACCGTATGTGAAGAAGACGTGTGATAGGATGTAGGACGGAGCGTCGTGGTGAAGGGAGGTGTGGCACGTCAAGGAAACACCACAGTGAAGGAAGTCAACACGACCAGACGGGCGGTAAGAGACACGTCAGCATCGTGCACTTGTGGGGAAGGGGCTGTGAGTCGTGCAGGCAGGACAACGCGGAAGCACACTATTTCACAGGAACAATATGCACGAACTGTGTCTAGTTCGCTGTTGTTGCTTTTCATTTCTTTCTTGTATTGTTTTGTGAGGCGCTCCCATGCACGTACGTGTAGTGGGCCCAAACAGCGCTCACGGTAATGTGAAGAGAGTGCCTCTGCGTGAAGACGGATGCTGGCAAAAGCAGCATCGCCGCCGCCTATTGCATGCCCAACAAGGACGCCATGCCGAGGCGCAGTGCCTCCAGCTCCGCAGCGGGAAGCAGTCGCTCAGCCAGCCCCTCACCGTCAACTGCACTCGCCAGAGACGCACTGGACAGGATCATGCGAGACGCTGCCTGCGCGGTGCGACGGGCCGTTGAGACCGACGCATGTGTCTCCCATGTCGCGTGCTGTGCGTGCTTCGCGTGCCCATAGAGAAGCGCAACCAGTCGACGATCATCACAAAGAGGCAGCGCAGAGAACGCACCCGGCCTCTTGCTCACTTCCAAACTGCCATCGCACAGTGTCGGTTTGTGAAGAGTCGCGATGAGGTCGATGTAGTCGCGCAGCAAAGGCTCGTTCAGCGCGGTCTCGTGTGGCTGTGGGGCGGTGGCTGACCGGGCGACCTGCCAGACCCACCGCTCACGCAACACGTAGCTGCACAGCACAGCCGTCGAGACGGCCTTCTCGGTGCCGGCATCGAGGCGCGTTGTGCTGGTGAGTGACGCCGGGGACACGGCGATCTTCTCTAGCACTTCGAGGGCAGCCTCAAGGCCTGCTTCACGCGAGAGACGTGCACCCGGCGCCCCAGAGGTTGTCGACATCTGCAGTTGGTCTGGGTGCGCACGGAAGTAGTGCAGGACAGCCGCGAGGGAGCGAATGTACCAGGTGTACAAGAGAACACAACGGATGCGGCTGTAGAGGGCGAGTGTCGACTCGCGAACAGGGGACTGCGCGAGGGTCGCGGAACGCGTGCGACTGGCAGGACGTGATTGGTGCTGTGCGTGGGCCTTCATTTCCTCCGTGACAAAGTGAAGGGCGAGGAGAACGCGCACGGCATGAGAGGTGCTCTCTATGCTGTCTAGTGGAAGTGCGAGAAACAAAAAGGCCTTTGCCCCTTTTGGTGTCCCTGGTGCTCCGGGCACCGTTGCGCGCGCATCCGCGGCCAGCATAAACCGTGTCGCGGCCTGCCAGGACATGCCCAGCGCCTCCGGCGAGACGAGCCAGTTCAGCAGCATCGGCGGCAGCACGGACGAGACGGGCGACTGCAGCACGACGGAGGCAACGCCGTGTGCGGCACGCGTCAACGTCTCGCGCGACACCGGACCGGCGGAGTCGGGTGTCGTCACAGCGTTTTTGTCAGCGCCACCCGCTTCAAGGCCCGCCAGCCGTTCTCGTGCAAGCGCATCGAGGAGCCAGTAGAAGAGCACAACATGGTCCTTGTCGCCAAACAGCTGCCTGTGGATGTGTGTGGTAGTGAAGCTGGCCATGAGCGCCGCCCAGGCCTGCGCGGTGACCGCTGGTGGCGCCGATGACGACGCCTCCGCTGACGGCGGGCCGACCGCGAGAATGGCACTGGCCACGTTGTCACACAGTGTAGAGAAGGGCCGCGCAACGGACAGTGCGGCCTGCTTGGTCACCACGTCGAGGTCGTCCAGGAGGTACACCGCCTCAGCCATGCGATGAGGAGGTTCGCAGATCCAGGCATGCAGAATGATCTCCAGTCGCGCGAGAAACGGTACGTGCGTCTCCGCTGAGGCGAGAGCGCGCGACGCAGCGGTCGCGACGGTGCTGATCGCAGTGTGCGGTGCGCGCGTCCACGACGGCGAGGAAGGCAACGGCGTGCGAGGTGACCAGCGGGCGTCGACCTCGGCATGAGCGCCGACAGTCACGAGCGACGTGGTGGAGGGGTGCAGCCAGGCCTTCAACAGGGTCTGCCGAGTGCGTCTGTCGTCCAGCGCAAGGAGAAGCTCCGCCAGCAGCGCGTCTTGCTCTGTGCGTGCTGGAAAAAGACGGATCACGTCGCTGTCGAAGAGACGGGCGAGGAGGTCAAAGGCATTCTGCAATGTCGGTTGCGAGTTGGCTGAGGGACTGGTGTTGGTGTTGCTGGACGGCGACGTTGACGCTGAGTGAGGCTTCTCTGACGAACGCGTCAGCGACGACGATGCTCCGGCCGGTCCTGTTTCCTGATTCACGTACAGACACAGCAGCGCGAACCACTGCGCGCAGACAAGCTGTACGAATGATGCGCACTCAGGTTGGTGCAGCGCCTGGTGAAGCAGGAGCGTGGCGCCCGTCACCATGTTGCGCACCTCAGCCTCAAGTGCTTCGTCGTCCACACGGCGCGCGTGCACATGGCTGTCGTCCAGATTTTTTCGTGCATATGGAGAGAGAAGGAGGGAATCTCGCGTGGTCGACTTCAACGTGATCGCGCCAGTGAGAAGCGCGGACCAGTACGACGTGTCCAGCGGCAACGATGGCATCGCTGAGGACGCGGACTCGCACGAAGAAGGTCCTGGTAAAGACATCGGATCGTCGCCTTGTGTTGTTCTTGTTGTTCTTGTGGTGGTGAATACGGTGGACAGCACCACGCGTCGCCACCACTGCCACAGGTGATGGCCCTCAAACGCACGCCGAGACAAGGCGCGCACGACAGGGACAGCCTCGGGAAGTAGTCGTGCACTGGCCACTGCATCTGCACCGCAAGTCACTGTCCCTCCGCCTCCTCCTCCCTCTCGTCGCCAATGACGCTCCACAGTTTGCAGTGCCACAAGAGTGCTTGGGGCCCTATCGACCGACCGCGCAAGTGCAAGCACAACAGATCGCCTCAAGTGACTGTCCTCCTGCCACGGGCAGCTCTGCCACGGTGTGGACACGAGTGTGAGCACCTGCATCGTGCGCTCAAAGCTACTCGTGCGCGTTGTGACGTCCACCAGCTCATATAGGCAATCGGCGACGTCACGCGAAGGAGCGTGTGTGTGCGCCAGGTCCTGGCCGTAACACGCCCACGCAGAGAGAAGCTGGGCCGTGAGCGCGATCAGGGCGTCACTCGCTGAGCGGAGCCAGTGCCAGTGGGTTTGCGACAGCGCATCAGAGGCATTCGCCGACGTCTCCAGCTGGCGGGCTGCAGAGAGAATGGCGCGCACGGCTGCGGCCCCGGCTTCTTCACTCTCCGCATCGGTACGGTTCGTGCGGGTCGGCGCGTCAGCCTCTGTGGTGGTTGAAGCGCTTGTTGAGTCGTCCCCATCGAGCTGAGCAGGCAAGCCATGGTTGGTCGCTTCAGACGCACGTTTCCAGGCCGACAAGAGGTACGTGAAGAATGGCTGCAGTGGTGGCGCGCATCCCAGCTGCCGCGCGCACTCACGCGTGGTGGTGTTGGTGGTGTTGGTGGCAACGGGGGATTCATCTGGCGTGCCCGACAGCCTCGCGACAAGGCCCTCAGCAACCAGCAAATCGCGCGTGTACAGTGGCAGTAAGTTGTATTCGTGGAAGTGGCACAGTGAGTCAAGTGCGGCGTGCATGGCGTCCGCAGTGCCGGCTTGGCAGGCGTCCTGCAGCATCGCATTGAGAAGTGTGCTCGACAGCGTGAGAACTCGCAGCGGCACCGAGCGTGTGTCATCTGGTGACGGTGTTGGCGACGCGAGTGGGTTTGGCTGCTCCGCGAGTGCCTGCTGCACCGCGCGGTGCCACCCATGAAGAGGCGCATGCCGCGACGATGCCTCGAGCAAAAACCCGAGCGCGGCTTTCGAAGGCAACGCATCGGCCATCGAATGCGAGTGCACGGCTGCATGAATTGTTGCTGTTGTTGCTGTTGGACTCTTTGTGTCCGCGCTTGTGGCACGCCGTATGGCGTCGTACAACGTGAAGACGGCCTCTGTTCCGATCGGTGATGACGAGGTCGCGGACGGCTCTGGTGAGCAAGAAGAGGAAAGTGGTTGTGGCGCACAGAGAGAGTCGTAGAGTGTCAGAGCCGCCAGCCACGGCATCGCGCGTGTGCAGAGCAGGCGCGAGAAGGAGACCGGGACTGGCTTGGCGGCGCGGGCCTCTCGCGGATGGAGACGACCAGCTGGCGGCGCCTTTGCAAGCGCATCGTGGTGGTCTTGCTGTTGAGTCATTCCTGGTAATGCAAAAGGCGAGAGAGAGAGAGAGAGAGAGAGAGGGAGGGAGTGGGGCAGGGAAAGTGGCAAGTATGGTACAGTATCAGAGCCGTCAAGGAAAAGCAAAGGGAAGGGCACCAGACAGCGGGGGCTCAGGAAGGCGTTGTAAAAGGCAGGAAGTAACCACGGTGGAATAGTCGAGTCACTCAAGCTCAAAACAGCACCATGAAATCCCCCTGTGTGAAACAGGTGACACGATGGTGTCGCTCAGGGTTGCTGCCACACACGGTCACTCTTAACTCACGGGTGGTTGAGTGGGTAATGACATTTTGATGTGGATAGTGAGAGAGAAAAGAGACAGAGAGGGAGAGAGGTACTCAAGGAGGGGATAATTGTAAGTAAGTAAAAACAAAAAACAAAAAGCGTAGACTCTGACTCACACACGTGTGTGTGTGTGCATTGTCAACCACGCCTCTGCGTTCCGCCTCCCTGCACGTCATGCCGCAGTTGCTCAGTCGCGCTTCGGCTTCTGCGCGGGGGCTCCCGCAACGGCCTTCTTGGCGTTCTTACCGTTGAAGTGGTAGTAGAGAATCTGCGCAATCACAATCGCATTCAGCGAAGCGGCCACGCCAAACTGCGTCAGCAGCACGGCCTTGCCCTTCTCCCAGGGCACGTTCAGCATCGTCGTCAGCACGCGCGCCGCACCACCGCCAAAGGCCAGGAAGAAGGTGAGAAACGAGAGCTGGCCGGTGGAGCCGTTCTGGTAGTTGAGAAGAATTTGCGGCACGCGGCTGCTAATATTCAGCAAGATCTGGCCGCTGAGCAGAGATTGGTGAACGCTACGTGGCAGGACGCCCGTGGCGAAGAGATAGAAGGCGACGAGCTCGGCCGCGATAACGAAGAGAGCCGCCTGCATCTTCTTCTGGAGCTTGGCGATGAGCAGGACAAGCACGATGACCTGGATAAAGATGAAGAAGTTCTCGCCAAAGTCGCGGAAGGCCAGTTTCTGGACAATGCCCCAGCTGGTAGAAATAACGTACGAGGTCAGCTCAAGGTAGTTGGACGTGAGCGAGATACCTTCGGCACTGCCGCTGCGCACAATGCTCAAGATCTGCGGCACCTTCAGGATCGACGCACCCACCACGACGCCGTAGGAGAGGCAGTTGGAAATGAGAAACTTGATGATGGCCACGAGGTCCATAGCCTCACCAGTCTTCATGGACGACGCTGCTGGCATTTTTCTTTTGCTGTTGCTGTTGTTGTTGATGTGTTGCTTTCTGTTGTGTACGTGATTACGTGTGGGAAAAGAAAGAGAGAAAGAGCGGCTTTTGTTGTTTGTTTGATTGCACTGTTTGATTCGCTACAAGGATGCACTACACAAAACGGTTCAACAGAGGGAGAGAGAGAATGGGAATGTGGAAGGAAGTGCGCAGGTGAATGTCTGATCGTGTAAAAAAAGGGGGAAACAAAATGAAAGCGAAACAGTTGATGCCCAGACACAGCTTTGGGCGGAAAAGGATGTTTACGCACCGAGTATGCTCATGGGCTCAGCATGGCAAAGACGTTGAGCACGTGTGAGTTGCTCACACTTTGGATATCCCTATTGTCTCACGTTTTGTGTACTTGACGTAGACCAGTTTCTGCCGTTGCTGTTGTTGCTGTCGCCAATTCGATTCATGTTCTTGTCTCTGCAATGAGTAAAAAAAAACGCGCTTTTTTTGTGTGTGTTTCTTGGAGGGGTGGGCATGATCTTAATCGTAGAGTCGGCCCTTGGTGGCCAGCTGCTGCATGGTCCATATGGCGCGCCGTACGCTTCGCAGGAACGCCTCTCCAGAAAGGTAGAAATGCACGTGAGAAGGGTCGCCGTTCCACACATCTTCATTCACAACATGTCGCATGACGGAGCCGTTGTGGGGATAGAGAAAGAGTGCGCGCACCGCGTAGGAGCCCTGTGCCTCGAAGGCGGCCCGCTCCCAGCTCACCCACTCAGTCGGTGTCACGAGGGCATCGCTTGCCTCGCTGCCGGGCACGAATGGCGAGGCCACAGAGGCGGCAACCCGCTTCAGCACCCGCGCCGTGACCGTCTCGGCGCACTCGCGGCCAAAGCGTGCCAGAGCGGCTTCGTGTGCGGGGGAGCTGTGAGTGCGAGTACGCGCACGTACCTCCTGCGCACACTGCGCGTCGATTTGCTGCCGCAGCCGGGTGCGTGCGGCGTCCTCGATGACAATCGCCGTCCCATCCGCGCGTGCCGTGCCGCTGTGCGCCACCAGATCCGGCAGCAAGTGGAGGTGCGACTCGGCCAACAGTGACGTGCGCATGGGGTCGTCGACGAGTACGAGCGTGGCATGGGCTGGGAACAGCATCGTCAGCTCGCCGTGACCCTTGCTCACCAATTGCTTAATAAACCACTCGCAGCTGGCGCACTCGCCAGTCGCCTCGTCTGTCACCGGGGAGAAGGCGGCGTGGGCTGGATGCCGGCCATCAGGCAGCCACGTACTCACGAGCACAACGGGACGGCGGCAGAAGGCGTTGTGGCGGTAGCGCTGCAGGTGATGTGCCGTACGTACAGCCTCATCATCATCATCGGATTGGTTGTGGTGTTGGTGCGTGGAAGGTGCACCCTGTGCGTCTGCAGCGACGCTTGTGTTCACGGTGTCCCACCACGCGGGCATCTGAAGGCAGTGCTCTGACTGCAGGCGTCGCACGAACTGCGACCACGTCAGTGGGGGCGGCTGCAGCGAAAACCATCCCATCTTCACTCGTGGCGGCGTGTCAGAGTGGCTCGCATCGCCGCCGTCAACATCGTTCTCGTCGTCATCGTCGTCTTCACCGATCATCTCAACGGATATCATCTCATCGTCACCGTCGTCATGAACATCGCCGCTGTCGGGGCCATCGGAGAGTGCTGCCAGCAGCGCAGTCACGAAGGCTGCATCAATATCGCCATCTATCTCCTGCGCATCGTCACCAGCCTCATCAGCTGCAGCAGCACTGACGGCGGTGGCGAAGTCTGAAGCCAAGACGACGGCCAGAACAACAAAAAGAAGAAGCAGCAAGACCAAGACACTAAACCTGCGCGCACGGCCGCTTCTGCACGCGCTTGTCATGGCTAGTCAGTAAAAAAAAAAGAGAATGTGAACACGCGAAGAGTGCGGATGGTTGGCAGGAGAAGATGAAAGAAGGTGACGAAGTGGGAGAAAAGGTGAGTCAGTGTGAGCCAGCGTACGGCATTGTGTGGGGGAGAGGAAGCAACCAGGAATGTCCGCACGCAAAGAGCAGCAGAGACATCGAGCGTGGCGGAAAAAAAAAACATAAAAAACAGATTCAACCATGCTCACGCGCCGTCGCGCAGAAGAGATGAGAGTGGTGTACGCTGAGCCGTGCAAACGGGTTCAGCGAAGAGTCCCGTGCATAGGTAAAACTGCTCGACAGCCACCTTTGAATCGCTCCTTCTCTCATATCCACGGAAATCTCACACGGTGTGTCGGGGACTGTATGTGTGTGGTCGTACTCAGACGTGATTTGGGTGGAATCTGTCTCCTCGTCTTTTTGTGATTTGATTCCTTTATTCTTGCTGGTTGGTTTTCTTTTTTGTGATTAAAGAGATGGTTCTATTTTAGAAGCGAGAATAAAGACAGAGAGACAGAAAGAGAAGGGTGCGCACACAAGAAGCGAAACAAAAATGGCACACTGCAAAAAAAAAATGGAAAGAACCGGCAAACTCTAACACTGTTTGATCGGAGCTGAACAACAAGAACACCGGAGGGGATGGAAGAGACAGAGGGAGCATGAACAAGAAGAGACAAAAAAAAACAGTGACAACTATGAGCAACATAGGGAAATCAAAACACTGGCAATGGTTCGGCTAGATGAAAAGAATCAATTTTCATCCCAGATGCCGAAGTGACGACGTGACGGAGCATAGAGCAACAAAGGAACGAAGATAGCGCAAAAGTAGTAGTAGTAACAAAAAAAAAAAGCAACGGTGGCGGAGCAAGGCGCTGTTCCCACAAGCAGGAAAGCAGACAATACTGTGGCTGACAGGTCTGAGCTTTTGGTGGTATGTATTATTGTTGTTGTTGCTGTTTGAATGCTGCTCATTGGGCTGTCTGGGTGTATGGTTGTTTGCTTTTTTTCGTTCGCTTTTGCATTCGTTTTTTCTGTTTTGGGGGCTTTTTTTTCCGTTCATGTTCCCATATGCCCTGGTGTCTGCTTATCACTGTTCGTTCACTGTTCTGCTGTTGTTGTTTTTCTTTCTTCGTCTAGACCTTTTCGTTGACGATGAACGGGTGGGAGAGGAGCTCCTCGCTCGTCTTGCGCGCCTTGTGATCGAGGTTGAGGCAGTCCTTCACGAAAGAAAAGAAGAGAGAGTCCGTCATGCCGGCGGCCGCGAGCTTCTCTTTCAGCACGGCGAAGGGCTTCGCTGTCGGCGACGGCGGCACGGGCGTGTACACATAATACGGTTCATCCTCGTGCGCAGAGGCGCCGTCCTGGCGGCTCTGCGAGTGCGGGTTGGACTGCGCGGACTCGTAGATGGCGCCGAACTTGTTCATGAAGCTGTTTGTGTGCCGGCCCTCCCACAGGAGCTTCCGTGGAAACGGCAGGCCGCAGACATTCACCATCCGCGCGAGCATCTCCGGCACCGTCTCACACGTGAAGAGCACGTCGCCCGTCACGAGCTCCACCAGAATCGCGCCAAGCGACCAGACGTCAATACGGCCGTCGTAGTCGGCGCCGAGAATCACCTCCGGGGCGCGATAGCTACGGCTCTGGATGTACGAGCTGAGGTGGTCGCTCAGAAAACAGCTACTACCAAAGTCAATCACTTTCACAATGCAGCGACGGTGGGAGAGGAAGAGAATGTTCTCCGGCTTGAGATCGGTGTGGATCAGGTTCAGACTGTGCACGTACGCGAGGGCCTCCGTCACTTGGCGCGCAATGCGACGCAGCCGCGGCAGCGTAAAGTAGAACTCCTCCTCCTCCTCGCGATTGTACTTGGCGAACTCGTACAGGTTGTCCGACAGCAGCTCCGTCACGAGCATCGTGTGCTCCTTGTAGTAAAAGGCATCGATCAGACGCACAACGTGTGCTTCATCGGCGTCCCTGTACTTGTTGATGAGCTGCAGCAGTCGGATCTCGTCCAGCGACTGGTCGAAGAAGTCCTTGGTGTTGTTGATGATCTTCAGGCACACCTCAACGTAGCCAACAGGCTGGCGATTCGCGGTCGTCGCTGTGGTGGTGGTGCCGTCCTCTTCTTCGTCCTCGTAGATGGGCTGATGGAGGTCGTAGCAGCGCACGGCACGGCTGAAGGTGGCCTTGCCGAGCAGCTGGATAATCTGGTAGCGGTCCGCCACCATCGCCCCCTTCACGATGGGGAAGTTCTTCTCGTCCTCGAAGCCCGTCTTGAAGGGGTCCATGACAATGCGCAGGTCAAAGGTGCCCATCGTCACGGGTGTGCGGCCCTCCTTCGCGAGTCGCCTAAATTCCTTGCGCCGCTGCTCACGCGCGCGGACGGCGTCAAAGACAACCTCACGCTCGACCTCAACAACAAACTCGTACGGGGACGTGGGTCGGAAGGCGGCCTCGCGCTCCAGGACGTCGAGCTTGACCTCCGCGTAGTCGTTGTTGTCGAAGCTCTCTTTGCTCACCAGTACAGGACCCTGTGGATTGGCGGACGACGCCCTCCCAGCCTCCACGTTGCGAATACTCTTGTTGAACATGGTGCGCAGTGCCTTGTGCTGATCAAAGGTGATGCCGCCACCGAACGGGAACGACGGCACGCGTAGCACCTTGGTGCGCTGCTGCGCTGGAGGCGGCCGCCGCTGCACAGAGACCACGACGTCCTCGTCGTCAATGTTGCCGTCCGCATCCTCCGGTCGCTCGCCATCGCCATCGCCGTCGTCGTCGTTGTCGTTGTCGTCCACCTCGCTCGTGCCATCAGCCGCGCGCAACAGCCGCTCAGGCTTCCACGCCGACGCCGTCACCTCACGGTACGCACGGGCGTCGGTCGATTTGAATAGCACCTGCGTTCTGACGCCATCGTAGACGTTGTCGTCGTCGTCATCATCCCCGCCCGTCTCCGCGCCGCCATCGCGCGCCTCGCTGTCATGACGGTTGCGTCCTTGCTCGTGCTGACGACATTGCTGCCCCTCGTGCATGGCCGTCGCCAGCTCCTCCTCGGCCTCTTCGGCGTGCGCGCCGGCGGCTGCCTTGGCCTTGTCAGACAGCGCCGTGGCCGCGACCGCAGACGACGACGACGTGGCCGCGTTCGCGGATGGCGAGCCCTCAACGGTGCTGCTCTCCTTCCCACCGCGCTCTTTCGTTGCCGTTTGTTTGTACTGGGGTGTGAGTGCGGCAGGGATGTCCGTGACTGTCTCACCGACAGCAGCGGTGGTCGTCGCCGTTGTCGTCGCCGTGGTGGTCGACGTCATGCCGTTGTCTGGACGTGTGTGTTGGATGTCGCGTGCGGATATCGCCATGTTGGGGTCGCGGTAGCGATCGCGAGCTCCCTTGCCGGCAGCTGGCGCCTCATCAGACGACTCGTTGGCATCGCTTCCGCCGTCAGCAGACGAGCTGGAGCCGTTCGGCGGCCGCAATCCACGGCCCTCGATCGCGTTCATCAGGGCTTCGTACGAACGCTTCTTTTCTGGGGCCTGCGCGCGTGAGCGGGCGGCATTCGTCGCCTCCAGCATGGACTGGGCGAGTGCCTTGAGTTCCTCGATAATGCTGTCCGTCTCGTTCGCCGGCAGTGCGTCTGGTCGCGGTGTCGTTGCCGATGGGGCAGCGGTTGGCTGCGCGGCGGCCGCAGCAGAACCGGCACCAACAGGCTTCGTCGCCACTGGCTTTCGGGTCCCAGCCGTGGCGGTCGCGGCAGGTACGCGGGAGGACATGGTGCAGGTCGGGCAGACGACGCTGTGCTGAGTGTGTGTGTGTGTGTGACGGCCTGGGTGAATCTGGAAGAACGGCGTCTACGTTGTTGTTGTTGTCGTCGTTGTTGTTGTTGTTTTTCGCCGTCTGTGAAGTGACTCGCCCAAATATAGGTGTTCTGTAGGAGGATGAAGGGGTGGGGGTGCTGGGGAGGTGTCTGTATCGTTCGTGGAAACCTTCTAAAGTGAGACAAAAACAAGGAATACTCAAAGGAAAAGAAAGAGCACACTAGGGACTCTACTGGTGAAGAACGACGGCACGCGTGGAGAGGCAAGAGAGTCAGAGAGTGAGAATGGGAGTGAGACGAGGAAGGTGTGGTGAAAAAGAGCAGGGACGAAGGGAGTGTGGCTGTGTGTGGTGTGTGTCAGAGAAGACATGGCAAGAAGGAGCACGCGACCAAAACAAGCTGTTTCTGTTGGTGCTCATGTGCCCGTGCTCCAGTGCAGTCAAGTAGGTGTTGGCCTGACAACAATACAGTCCGGGGAATCGAACGCTGCCAATACGCACGTGGAGAAAGAGAGAGAGAGAGAGAGAGATTCAAGCGCTTTCACTTTCCTTTGCTGCAATGTTACCTGGCTACTGGCGTGCTTACGTGCAGGCTGGCTTTACGCTCTGTTTGGTTGTGGGAAATACGTGGAAGAGTGCGTCTGTGTATACGACGCAGGCAAAAAAAATACAGTGAGTTTGCGTGGTTGCTGATGCTTGTTATGGTAACATTCTAGAAACAAGAAGAGAAAGAGAAACAGTCGCAGCAAGAAACGAGTGAGCGGCCTCACTCGATGGGTATAATACATCAAATCAAAAAGCTTTGTCGAAGAAGAGAAAAAAAGAGAGAAACGGGGGAGAAGCGGAACCAATGACCAATACCAACCTTCTCAGACCAACACAGCAAATGACCAACAACAAAGGGGAAAAGGTGCACACGCGAGCGCAAGGACAAGAAGAAAAACCACGGACAGCATTGATTCGTCCAACTTTTAATATCCATTTTTTTTTGTTTGGGGGGAGGGGGACTCGCTTACACATCCAGTGAGCAGAGACCCGCCACACCACGCAGCGTCCAGTGATCGCCAGGAACCTTGTCTAGCGACGGCAAGAAGAGAGAGACGATGAAGTTGGTCGACACACCCGTTGTCGACAGCACGCCCGCACGCGAGCTCACCTTGTACAGCGGGCACTCGTAGAGCGTCTCGTACAGCTCCGGGGCGTCGTTGTCGATGGGTTCAAAGTGCAGAACCGGCAGCTCCACCGTGAGCGCACCAGGCCGTGATTCGACCAGGCCACAGCGGACCTCATCCCAGCCACAGCCCTCCAAGTAGACACCGTGCACGTACGCGCCGACGAGATCGGCTGTGCGGGTGGCCTTGGCTGCTTGCGACTCGGACGGCGACAGCGCGCGGAAGCGGTAGCGCAGGGAGTCGATGGGGACGTGCAGGGTACGCGCGCGGGCCTGCAGAACGGCTGTGATGAAGCCCTGGGGGAAGAAGAGCCCGGGAAGCCAGAAGCTCGGCGGTGGCCCCTCGCGGCGCCAGCGGTCAACGAAAGCGATGCGCTCCAGGAAGTCCGCGTAGTACGTGCCGAGCGGCTTCAGACTGAGGTAGCCGATCTTGTGCCAGAGGTCTGGCACCTGGTTGTAGCTCAGCCGCATCGCCATCTGCTCCGTCACGCGCGTCATGACGACCTCGCCGTTGAGCGCGCGTACCAGCTCCTTCAGGCTGCGACCCATGCCGAGGATGAGACGGTTGTAGAGGTCCACCTCGTGGGCGAGCAGTGTGTGGAGCGGCGCCTCGGCGGGAGACATGGTGGCGCCGACGGCCTGCACGCTCGGCAGCACCGCTGGCAGCCGCTCAAGCAGGCTCTTCGCCATCTGCATCACTGGGCCATCCGCGGCGTTGTCGGCCGCGCCGCTGCCACCGTCGCTCGCACCGCTGCCACCGGCGTTGATCGTCACGAGCGTCGCGACGAGGGCGGCGGACTGCTTGCGGTCGACGGAGAGTGTCGCGTTCTCGTGGAGGCCGAAGAGGCCGGGGTTGGCGTCCTTGGCGAATCCATCCTCGACGCGGCGCAGGAGGTCGTCAAAGTCGTCGGCTGGCGACAGGGCGGGCACGTAGCCAATCTCGTGCGGTGAGCGCGTGCCGGCCTCCACCGCCGCGGCCGCCGCCGCGCTGAAGAACTGCTGCGCAATGACATCGAGACAGCGGGTGTCCCACATGTCCGTCACACGGCCGCCGTAGTCGATCGTGCCAAGCATGAAGGCGAGCTCGCCCCACGGCACGGGCTCGTCCTCGCGGTAGCGCGAAAGGGCTGTGGTGAGAGTCGAGAGGCCGGCCGCGAAGTCCGCCGCACCCCACTCGTACGGCAAGTTCCAGCCAAGAGGGCTGTACTGCCGCCGCTCCATCACCACGCCGGTGAAGATGGCCAAGGTGAACGCCAGCCGCTTCCACCGCGCCGTGCGCTGCGTCGCTGCGATCGGGTCAGCCGCCACGCCACCACTGCCATCCGCGTTCTCCCTGTCCGCATCTCCAGCGTCGACCGCGGCGGCGGTGTTGGCGTGTTGCGCGCCCCAGACGTCGGCGATGACGGCGACACTGAGGGTGTCGCGGACCTTGCCCCGGAGGCCCAGCGGCGGCTCGCGGGTCAGCTTCATGCCCGCCTGCAGCACGGCCGCCGGGAAGCTTGGCGACGGGCTGCTCGTGAGCCACAACCGGAAGTCGTCGTGCGTGTCTTGCGGGGTGATGGCCTCGACAAGCTGCTGCAGGCGCGGCATCCACGACGCGTACACGTGGCAGTTCTGCAGGTACACCCACACGCCCTCGCGGCGACCGTCCTCGATCATCTTTTGCGCACGCGGGCCCTGGTCTTGGCCCAGCGACAGCATGTACTTGCGCTCGCCAAAGCCGCGCTCGGCGGCGAAGGAGGTGAAGAGCGCGGTCGGGTCCGTACCAGGGGAGAGCACAAAGATGATGGGCGTCAGCTTGGTGCTGTCCTCGAAGGCCTCCTGAAGGCTGAAGGCGGGTGAGTACGTATAGCGCTCACCAAGCGAGGCCGCCACTAGCTGGCCCACGAGTGTGTACAGCTTCTCTGGCCGCACCGTCTTGAAGAGCATGACGCGGTGCCAGAGCGAGAGGGTCTGCACGCACGACGGCGCCTCCTGCAACACGGCCTCGCCATGCACATCAAGGAACCAGCGTGACCACGCCGCGGGCTGCGCGAGGACGTCGTCCTTGACGGCCTCAAAGGCAGTCGTGCCACAGAGCGCGCCGAGCTCCTCCCACATGAGCGAGTTCATGTACGCGGGCTTCTGCACTTCGTGCTGGAACGCCTCAGGCAGCGTCTGGCCCACACTGCCGCGCAGAAAGAGGCTCCAGTCGTCCTCGGAAAGCTCGCCCGTGCTGCGCATGATTGTGGTGGCGAGCAGGAAGCTCAACAGGAGCTTGTGGCGCTCGAAGAGACCGCGGCAGATGACACGGTAGGCGCTCCACGTGACCTCCTCGGTCAGCATCATCACACGTGCCGCGACGGCTTCCTCAGTCAGGTTGGCGGCGTCCCCGTCCTCGTCGTCCTCGGCACCGGCACCGCCATCAGGCAGACGAGCGGAGATGCTGCCACGATGGGAGCTCATGACATGACTCAAGACGGCGGACGCAGCCGACGTGCTGAGGCGTCGTGCAGCGGAGTCGGTCAGCGACGCAGCAGCCCCGTCCACAGCCGCTCCAGTGGATGTTGTGGCTGTCGTTGAGCCACCACCGGTTGCCGCACTCGCGCGGGCCAGTCGCCGCGTACTCCGCAGCACCGCGACAACGAGCGTCTTGAAGAACTGCAGCGAATACTCGTACATGGGGTCCACGCTCGCCAGGCCGGCGATGACGCCGTAGATGAGGGAGCCGCGCGTGGCCAAGGGACGGTACTTTTCGCGGGTGGCGGTGATCTTGGCGTTCGTCTCCTCCACAAGCGCCAGCTCCTTGGCGATCTTGTCCGACGTCGCCTTGGACGTCTGCAGCGCGTTAATGAGTTCGACATTGTCAAGGACATCACCAGAGGCCTCGTTCAGCATCTTCAGCACCTGCTCCTCGAGCGCGCGGATCTCCTCGCGGTTGGCGGCGATGGACACGACACAGCGGTCGCTGCTCTGCTGCAGCGAGGCGCGCTCCGTCCCGACAATGTCGGACAGCAGCTGCTCCTCCAGGCCCTCGCGCGTGACGGTGAAGTTGAGCACGGTGACCTTCACCTGTAGCTCGGGGGTGAGCACGGGGTTGGGCAGCTTCGTCGTGATGTAGAGGCAGAAGCGGTCGTCGTAGGTGACCTCCTTGTCGCCAATCTGCACCACGTTGCGGCCACCCGTGCGGCGCACCTGCTTGAGCAGGATCGGGTCCAGCGCGGCGTCGAGCGTCTCGCCAACGTCCTCGAGTAGCACGGGCTGGCCAATCTGCACGGCGTTCTCGACGCTGCGCATGAGGTTCTCGTTGGACAGCTTCAGCACGAGCAGCGGGTGTCCGCTGCCGCCCGTCTTGCGCCGGATGAAGGCGTTGGCCTGGCCCTGTGGGTCGATCATGTAGCACCAGCGTGCGCTCTTGTGGAGCATCGTCGCATTCTGCACCGAGTACGTGTCGCGCGGCAGCGACTGGAGTGCCCACTCCTGCACCGTTGAATCGGGGTACATCTGCTCCAGCGCAAAGGTGGCGTCGTAGGCGAGGTTCAGCTGCGTGCACTGCGCACGCCAGGCCTCCAGGAGTCGTTCGCGGTAGTCGAGCGTGAAGGCACCCAGGTAGGCGACGCAGCCGGCTCCCAGCGCGGCTGTCCCGACCACCGATGTGCGCTGCGCGGCCAGCGACGTCAGGCTCTCCTCCCACCGGACCCGTTCCGACGCGAGTCCAGTCGTCAGCTGATCGGCGCGCTGCAAGCGAGCACGGGCCATCTCGAGGTCGTTGTTGAGCTTGTCGGCCTTGTCCTGCGCGGCCTGCGCGGCCTCCTCGAGCGTGCGGATGCGCGCCATGACCTGCGCCAGCGAGGCCTGCTTCTTCTTGAGATCGGCACTCGCGACGGCGACCTTGGACTCCGCGCTCTTGAGCTGCTCCCGCTTTGGCGCCACCTCCTTCGCGACAAAGTAGTACTTGTACATGGCGTGTGCCCACATGCACATGGAGCGGCACGGCAGCGACGTCCGCTCAATCACCTCGGGCACGAACTCGGGGTCGTTGATGAAGGGTGCGAGCTTGCGAATCAGGGCGGCGGACATGTCATCGCGCGGGTAGTTGGTCAGGCGCGACAAGAAGTCCATCTTGCTGAGGCACGACTTGGCGCTCGCCCAGCCCTCCTTTTCCTTGAGCAGGATGAGGACGGCATTCATGGTCTTCTCCACGTTGCTCGGCGGCGTCGTGAAGGTCTTGATCTCCTGGATGTCCTTTGCGCTGATCGTCTCGAGCGCACGCTCCGCCGCCTCCAGCGCGGGCATGGCCTCAGCAAGGCCCGCCTCGCACTCCAGGCGGATCGCCTCGGCCTCATTCATGAGCGTCTGTGCCGCGGCCTCTTCCTTTGACGTGGCCTCCTTGAGGACGTCCGCCTCCTTCTGCTCCGCCATGACGGTGCGCTTCTGCTCGTGTGCCTTGTCGAGTGCCTCGGTCAGGATGGGCTGCATGTCGCTGATCTGCTTCTTGAGGACGCCGATCGTGCTGTTCACGTCGTCGAGCTTCTGGATGCCGGCCTGGTAGCGCTTCGTGTTGCTGCGGATCTGCGCGGCGAGCTCGTTGAGCATGCTCTGGAAGAGAGCGAGCGCCGCGAGGTAGCTGGTCGGGGTGGTGTGGTTGCGGCGGTGGCGCTCGGCGTAGAGTTGCTGCGAGGCGGCCTTGACGGTGCTGTGGATGTGCACCATGAGCGCACTGACCTGCTCGTTCTGCGCGGCCGTCAGCGTGACGGCGCCACTGGCTGCCGCTGCCGCCGTTGCCGTCGCGGTGGACGCGGAGGAGGCCTTCTCGAGCACCGCCTCTGCAACGGCGAGTAGCGCCTGCTGCGGCCACTCCGTGAACCAGTCGATCGTGGTGCAGTTCACCAGCGCCGGGAACATGCGCAGGCGCTCACGGAACTGTCCGCTCATGGGCGACATGCACAGCACCAAGTGCACCGATTCGCGGCAGCGGCTGACAAAGTACTGGTAAATGCTCGAGCGCGAGTCGGGGCGGCCCGCGTTGATGCACGGCTCGCGGCAGTAGCGCACAATCACCTCGAGTTGCTCCAGGCCCATCATGCCGGGCACCTCGCCAATGTTGAGCACGTTGTTGATGTCCTCGAGCATTTCACTGAAGATGAGCTGGGGGTCGGAGATTTGGAAGACCACCTCCTTGCCGCGCGCGCCGCCGTCCAGGAGTGCCTTGCGCATCTCATCGCGAAAGTCCTCGACGCCGTAGCCACGGACAATGTTGACCGTCTGCAGGTCCATGTTCATCATGCTGGCGGCCAGCTTGGCGAGCGAGGTGCGCCCACTGCCACCCACGCCGACCAGCAGCGCGTGGCCGCGCGGTTGGCTGATGACGCGGCACAAGCGGGACAGGTGCGAGACCGCCTCGTCGAACATGACGAGCGACATCGTCGACGTGCTCTGCAGATTGTACTCGGCCAGGTACTGATAGACCAAGTCCTGCGTGGTGGGGCCGGGCAGGATCTGCTGGTAGTCGCGGCTCGTCGCGTGGCCCCAGTGGCCGTACATGACGGGGCGGAGCTCAGCCTCGGTGAGGTTTGCCGTGACGACGACGGGTCGTGGCGCGGCGTCTCCTTCTTCGTGCGCTTGTTGGTTGTTGTCGTCGTCTGTCGGCCCAAAGAAGCGGTGAATCGTCTCTGTGCAGCAGCGCCACCACCAGCCGCGGTCAGCGTCATCGACGAGGCGATCGTGAAACACACGAGAGGCCTCGTGACTCCAGAGCTTGACCAAGCTCACGGCGGAGTCGCAGTGCACGGGCTTCACCTGCAGCATGCCCTGGATCACCTTGCTGACGTCGCGCAGGTTGAACGTGCAGTGCGTCTTCTCTGGCGTCGGCAAGCACTCAATGGCAATGCGACGGTACGCCTCCAGGGTGCTGTCGATGACGGCGCCGGCGAGCTGGGTGACCTCCTCGCTGAACCCACGTGCCTCGAAGAAGCTGCGCAGGATGGTGAGATAGATCGTGCGCATCGTCGTGACGGAAAGCTGCGGCACGCAGAAGGCCAGCATCTTGGACGTGAAGCGCGGGGTCAGCTCGTTCTTGCCGCCACCCGGCTCACCACAGCAGCACATCAGGATCGTCTGCACCACCTCCTTGAAGAAGAGCCTCTTGCGGTCGTAGAAGCCGCCCTGCGAGGCCATCTGACGCAGCAGCTCGATCGGCGGCGCCGCGCCGTACTCCTCCAGCTGCGGCACGTTGCAGTCGTCAATCACGGCAATCATGAGCTTCTTGCCAATCGGCGGTCCAATCTCCTTGTCGCCCTTGCGCTTCGTGAGCTTGCTCTCGAGGGTCTCCTGCAGGCTGTGCGAGGAGGTCTGCGCGCTGAGGGTGAAGGAGAAGGCCACGTACTCGCTCGCCGCGTCTTCGGTCTTGAGGCTGGTGAGCAGGAAGTTGTTCACGGTCGATGACTTGGCTGTGCCAGTGAGGCCATTGAGGAGGACGTGGTGTTGCACCGCCGTGGCCGTCTGCAGCAGGTAGTTCAAGACGACCGTGTGCTCCGTCGGGACAACCAGGTCAAAGAAGGAGAGGCTCGCGTTGTAGCGGAAGTTTGGCACGAGCTGCGACCACAGCACCCAGTCGCCCACCTCGACATCCACGCAGAAGTCGTACACCGTCTTGCTCTGCGCCTGTGCCAGCTCGACGGGGAAGTACAGGTTCTCCTTCCGGATAATCTCCATCAGCGTGTTGGCGAACCGCTCACGGTAGCCATCGGACAGGTTGCCGCCCAGCCCCCACGTACAGCTCTGCACGAACATGGCATCGAACAGGGACTCGCCCAGGACGAGCGAGGCCGCACGCACGCCCATTGAGCTGCGGCGCCGGGTTGACCGACGACCAGCGTGTGTCTCAGCCTCCTTCTGCGCCTTTTCGTCCTCCGCGATGCGGCCCTCCACGTCGAGGATGATGGCCTTGAGAATGAGGAACATGTCACGTGCCAGTTGCGCATTCACGGTCTTGATGTACTCGCGGCACTGCGTCCGGATAAAGTCGAGCACCGTCGGCAGCACCACCTCGCAAAGGTGCATGAAGCGCTCGTGCTTCCACCGCGCCGGGTAGCGCTTCGCCATGTCCTCCGACAAGGTCCGGATCAGCGGCGTCCACCCGTCGTCCATCGCCTCGCGGTCGACGTACACCATGCCGCAGCGCGACACGGTAGCCGGGGACGCGACACGCAGATCCTGCACCTCGAACACGATGGAAATGGCCTCTGGGATGCGAATACGCTCGCCGTTCACCAAGCACAGCATCTTGTTGTCATCCAGGACGGTGTTCAAGTTTTCGATCCAAATCGCGTCCACGGGGCCGTCAAAGACCACCCAGTGGCGGTTGGCGCTGGTGCCTGTGGAGGCCTCCTTGACCAGCTCGCGCACCTGGAATGAAAAGACGCCGTCCTGCCACTCGCGGGTGAGGGGGTTCACATCGCCGTAGAGCTCGGTCATCGAGATGGACTTGGGGTTGCACACGGAGAGGTGCGTGTCAGCGAAGTAAGACAGGTAGCGCGGGCCGAGGTGCTGCATGGCGTTCTTCTGGCGGCTCAAGTTGGTGAGGGCCTTGGCGAGCGTGTGCATGATGGTGGTCTTGCCGTTCATCGTGTCGCCGACCAGCATGAGACCGTGACGGGTCGTGACCGTGTCGAAGAGCTGCTGGCACTTGGCGATCATGCCCTTGGTCGGTTGAAGGCCCTCCTTTTGCAGCACCGCGGTCGAGGCGTCGCCAATGGCGATATTCACAGGCGCCGCTGACACACCCTCCACCGCGGGGAAAAAGTCCTTCACGAGTGCGAGGAAGAGCGTCGTGTCGTCGGTCAAAAACTTGGGCAAGTTGGCGTCGCGGATGGCCTTGACGAGAAGCAACTCCTCATCCGTGTTGGGCTCGGCGCGTTTCAGGCGGCCAGCGAGCACCAGAATGGACTTGACCGCACGCATGCCAAAATCGTAGTGATCCTGCTTGGACAGCTGCTGCGATGCGAGGGAGTAGAGGCGAATCATCTTCTTCGCGAGCACGCCGGCCATCGTGTACCCCTCCGAGTAGAACATAATTTCCGCAATGAGGGCGTAGTTCGGAATCATCATGCAGATCGGACGGAAGAGCGCCTTGAGGTTGTCAGGCAGCTCCGTGCGGCCAGCGTAACCAGGGTTCATGGTGATGAAGACACCGAAATTTGGGTGCAGCTTGATACGGTGACCCTCAAAGTCCATTGAAATCTGCTTGTTTGCGATGGCGGTGGTAATGTCCAGCATCTGCTGCGCGACAACAGAGAGCACTTCGAGCTCGATACGGTTGAACTCATCGAAGCAAGCCCAGGCGCCGCCTTGCGCGAGACCAGCGAACATTTGGCTCATCATCTTGTAGTTCAGGCCATCGGAGCAGTTGAACACCACGACCTGCCTTGCGAGTGCCTTGCCCAAATCCTTCACGGACTCAGTTTTGCCGGTGCCAGCAGGCCCTTGAGGTGCGGCGCCCTTTTGCATATGCAGCGCGGCTGTGCACGTCAAGAATGCGCGCTCCGTCAGTGGGGTGATGACGAGGCGAGGCTGGTTGCCGAGGTACTCGTAGCCGTACGACAACTGCGCCGCGCCGTGGCGAATGACGCAATCCTTCGCCGCACTCGCCGGCTGCGGCTCTGTCCAGTAGTAGCGGAGCTGCTTCATCCAGTCAAAGTCCAGGATGGAAGCGCAGCCAGCGTCGGAGAGCGCAGTGCAAATGTCACGGCTATGCACGTTGACCACAATCATGTTTGACACAACAAGGCGTTGGAGCGAGGAGAGATCGTTCTCGACCAGGGCCACGGTGCTGAGAATTTGCTTCTTGAACCATTCCATGTACTTTGCCCATGCGTGCTCGTTTGTCGCGGCATCGGTGATGACCTTTTCGACGTCTGTAGTCCAAATAATCTGGTCCGTCGCAGCCACACACTGGGCGGGGTGCTCAAAATACCAGCTTTCGCGCTGCTCGTGCGAGTACGCCTTGAGACTCTTCAAAAGGTTGTCGTAGAGCGTCTCCCGCATCGCGCGCTCGACATCGTTGAGCCAGCTTTCGACGTTGCCCATAATTTTCACCTCGTTGGAAAATGGCACCAGCTCGCCTTCGGAGCTCTTCATGGATGAAATCGTCTTTGGATCTGCAAAGACAAGCTCCTTGATGTTGTCGAAGCATTTTTGCAGATGCGGCTGCACCGCAAGCGGATTTCGCGAGTCGGAAAGAATGGAGAGCAGCTCGTCGTTCGACAAAAAGTAAAAGCGTGGAAACGCCACACGCTTCGTTTCCAAGTACTCGTCGATCTTTTTTTGAATCGAATCGAGCTGGTACGTGCATTTTTCCAGCTTTTTGAGAGCGTCGCCTTCGATGCACAGCGGCGCAACGTGGGGATCCTCCGCACAGCGCTTCATGAGCGTGGAAAAGAAGCGGTCAGCAGAAGAAAACAGAAGTGTCTCATCAGGCAGCTGTCGCTTGATGTCGTCGCTGGCAAAAATGAACTCTAAATACATCCACGATTTTTGCACAGAAACCCACTCGTTGATCACACTGCGGATGAGCGCTAATTTTTGCTCCCACGCCTCGACAGTGGCCTGCACTGCGCTGAGGAACTTTGATGCCAGGCATGTTTGCACGACCACCTGTTGCTCGTCCAAATCTTCAAGGATCGCGTCGGCACCGTCAATAACAAACGCGTTCGCGCGGCCTGCGTACGGCGCGACACCAAACGTCTGCTTCGCCCAGTAGGATTCGATTTTGACCATATTCTGCTCAAGCTCAAAGACGCCGACGGCTTTGGAGACGACATCGGTAATTTCCTCCTCGTGGCCTTCCAGGAGACCAGCGCGGCGGAGAGCGTTGAGGGTGCGCACGGGTTCGTTGACTGGCGCCACCTCTGTCACGTCGAAAATCTGGTCCCAATGGTCGGGCTTCAGTGCGGGGTTGCATAACTCCACGTACAACGGGGCCAAATTCTTTTCGGCACTCAAGAAGTTGACCAAATTGTCCGCCGCATCGCCTGGCGTAATTTTTGACGCCTTGAACGAGCGCTGAAACAGAGAAATAATGGTATCTTTGATGTCGTTGCCGTTGAGGTCGCGAACGGGTGTTTTCTGCAGACTCTCTTTGAGGGCGTCGGTTTCGTCGCTGATTCGCCACAGCTCTTGGAATTTTTTGAGCTCATCTTCCGCCACGCCGAATTCGGTCCAGCTGAGTGGCTCCATTCCCAGCGCGTCGGCGAATTCGTCGAGCTTCCGCGATTCTTGGCGGCGGCGACTGAACATTTCCTGCGTCTTTTCCAGCTTTTTTGTGGCGGAGCCACTGCCGTCGTTGGCTTTGAGACTCCCAAAATTGTTTTCGAGGCGCTCCACAGCTTCGTGCAAGGTGGCGAGAATGCGCTCGCGCTCGCGGAGAATGCGGTCTTTTGTCTCGGTGGAGTGGTCGCGGTGGTATTCCTTGGCAGCCAAGAGACAGTCTGAAAACGGGTTGCGCAAGGTGGCTGTCAAATCAGGCTCCGGTTCCTCATCCGTTTCGTCCTGCGCCAATTTCTCGCGCACTTCCGTCGAAAAGTGGTAGAGATTCTGCAAATCAGCGACGTTGTTGTTGTAGTCTTCAATGACGTGTTCAGCCTCGTGTGCGCCGTTTAGCCACGTCACGTACGCCTCGATGTCGCCCTCTGGCACGGTGAGCTTTTCCAGCCACTCGTTGAGCTCTTCTTGCAGCTCGTGGTGTTGCAGCTTCAGCAGGCGGAGCAGAAGTGCTTCGAGCTGCTGGATGGCCTTCTCGAGGCGCTTGCACGAATTATTCGCGGTGACTTCGCACGTGACGACAACGGTGCCGAAATTGCGGCCGGTGAGTTTTTTAACATCGGACTGTAATTTGAGTGCCCTGGAAAACCACTGACGAAACTCTGCTTCGGGAATCGCGCCGACGCTGCGGTCGTTGCTATTGAGGAGAACTGTCCAGTTGGAGCTGAGAATGTCCCACTCGTTGCAAAAGTTGTACACCTGCAAGAACGGATCGTACATTTGCATTTTGGAAAAAGCGTCGGTGTAGTCGCTCTCGATCTTTTCCGTGATTGACTTGAGATACTCCTGCAAAAGCGAGTCGCCAGAGAGAACAGCCATCGTGTTCAGTGTCGATGTCGGCGCACTGCGTTTCTGCAGCTCTGTGGAACTCGCGCAGGACGGGACGGACGCGATGGAGGCCATACAATCGGACATAACGGTGCGTACCATGTCCAACAAGTGCTCGCGCGAGGGAAGGAGAGAAAGTTGGCCGCGGTCCACAACGCAGTCAACGCGGAACAGCCAGACGGAGGCCTTTTGGGCTTCCCTGTTGTTCGTCACCTTGCCAAGCTCGAAAAATGTCGAGGTGACTTGCCGGAAAATAATTTCCAGTTGAATTCCGTGAGTGAGGCGAACGAGGCCCGAGACACTGCCGTAGTCGACAATAATCCTCTTCAGCTGCTTCTCACGTTCATGCATCTCACGTGCGGCAATCTCCTTGTTGACGGTGCCCACTGCATTTTTGGTCTCCTTGACAGACGGCATCTCCATGTAGCGCTTTTCCACCTCCGTCACGGCACGCACAACGCGCGACAGCACGTCGACGAGAATTTCAGAAAAGTATCCCTTGAGGTCCTTGGAGTAGCGTGACTGTGCCACAAGAAATTGGTCTGGCGTCAAGCCACTGCCGCTCCTGTTGTCAGAGTAAATGCACAGGGCATGCACAAGGCGCGGTGGCTCACGCCGTGCCACAGCTGTCTCCGTTTTGAACTGCATCCCTGCGAGAGATTTGGTGGCATCCTTAATGCACTGAGTGAACGTGGGATTGCAGATGAGCAGCTGCTTCGAAAGCATTGCGCGAGCCTTTGCGGCTCTTTTCTGACGCACTGCGGAGAGCCAGCGCAGCAGTGCCTTGGCACGCAGAAACCGAGTGAAGAATGGAATGCTGCGCAGTTTGCGAAGCTGCAAGGCTTCACGCTTCCAGTCCTGAACGCTGCCGAGACACTCAAACGTTGATTCCTCGCGGTTCACGTGAATGACATTCGCTTTGGTGACGATGTAGTAGTTATCGGGCCTGTATTCCTCTGCGACGGCTTCAATGTGGTATGGATTGTATGTCAGGCCATCATCAACGCGCGCGAAGAAAATGTGGTCGATGGGTGGAATGGGCTGTCCTTCTGAGCGAAGCGTGTCCACAGCGTGGAAAAAAGCGCTAGCGTCATCGACAGTGACAAGTGGCAGATTTTTGACTTGCTCTAGCTCCATCTTTTTTTTCTTTGTTTTGTCTGCTCTGCCTGTGTAATCTTTGTGGGTGTGAGAGAGAAAGTGAGAGGGAGGGTTTAAAAAAAAAAAGAACAAGGTGCAACGCACGTTCAGTATGTACAGGAACAACAAGAGAAAAAAAACCTGTGCCTCGTTTCTTTACGACTTCTACGGAAGAAGGAGGGGGAGGGGGGGATGCGAGGTTGTTTGCGTGTGGGTTTTTTGCGGGTTGTCTGTTGGGCGGTTGGGGGGACGGGGGGGCCGCTGGGCTTTGCCGGGGGGTTCGACGTTGCCGGGTCCCGTCCGGCCGGCCCGCAACACCCCGGCGCCCCCTCACCCCCAACAATACACCCACCACCACCCCACCACAACGCCCCCCCCCCCTCACCGCCACGCCGCCCCCAACACACAGCAATAGATCGAAACATGGTTATTCTTTCTCCGACGTCATTTCATCTGAAAAGGGTGTTGCTGGAAAAGGGCGCGGCTGTGGCGCCACAGTGCGGATTTACAACAGCTGCGCTTTCACGGGCCATTGAAGCACTTCCCGCCGACCAGCAGGAATTCCTCACCGGCAAAACACTGTCGCTCATGTTTGAGCGCGGGTACTCGGCCGCGCTTGTGGAATTTGTCGTGCGCGACACAAATCGACACGTGCAGCGGCATCTAGAGAGCACGTACAGCAAGTCCAGCATTATCGCCTCCATTGAAAAGAATGGGGAAAATTTCCTCAACAACCGTTTCTTCACGCCGACCGCGCAGGACGTCGCCGTTGTGGCGATTCACAAGAAATTGGAGCTGATGGCACCGTATGCCCCTGTTTGGCCCAAAGCTGTGCAGCTTGAGTACTGTCCTGGTAATTTTCCGTACACTGTCATCACACTGGCCGAGTTCTCGGACACGACATCGTACTACATGGAGCGCGTCGGCGCGCTAAAGACACTGTTGGAGCCCGCCAGGCAGATTCTGCAATCGAAAGCCATGGCGTCACACATTCCCTCCTCACAGGACGAGGGGTCGCACGAGGGGAAGCCGTACATCACAAGCACGTTGGAGGGCTTCCTGAACGGGATCCCTCTTTCTAGCGGACCCCACGTTGGTGGCTCGAGCTTTAGCTTCAGCTGGTATCAAAATCGTCTGAAAATGGCAGCCCTGTATGGCACCACAATGACATCACTTGTCGGTGACACCTCCATCAACCACCACGAAACAATGCTCATGGCTGAGCAAATGGCACGCACCATGTTTTAAGTACGCAGCAACAACAACAAGAGCACAGGTTGAAAAGAATGTCGTATCGTCACATCAAATTCAAAAATCACACACAACAGGTTTTCCGCTTTTCTTCGACGCTAAAACTGGAGCGCAGAAGGTACGGTACCAAAATAAATAAAAATAAAAACGAGGCTGTTCGCTGAACAGGCATGCATGTGCACTGACGAACCGTACAAAAAAAAAGTCGATGGAAAAGCTATTGCCGCTTCTTTTTTCCTTTCCTCGCTCTCTCTCGCTTTCTCTTCCCTCTCGCGAAAAGCAAGTGTGACATGATGGGTTGGGGCGACAAAAACTGTCCACATCCTATCACGCTATATGAGCAGCCTCTACGTCATCTCTCACTTCTCCGTTTTCCCTCTCCCCGGATTTCCTCTTGTATAAATCTGCATTTCAGCGTGCTCAAAAGGACATGTTGCGTTGTCACTTCTTGCCGGGCTGCGGACGCGTTGTTGTCGCAGCTCACGACATCCCAGGCGGCGCCACCATTTTCCGCGAAGAGGCGTATAGCATGGCACCAAATGAAGACGGCAAAGTCAAATACTGTGTACACTGCACAGACAAAGTTAAGGATGCGTTTGCCACCTGTCCGGACTGCGGCGAACACTACTGCTGTCAAGGATGCTACGATGCACACCATGTTCGTCATGTCGAGTCTGGGGAGTGTGATGGCCACCAATTCTGCCACGCTCTTCGCGCAAAGGTCCCCGCCGAGGATTTTGATACGTTTGTCATCGTGATTTTGGTGATGTTGCGCTGTGCGTCGGAGGGAAAGGCAACGTGTCTGTGCCGCGCGAAAGCCGACTCTGCCTCGGATTTTGAAACCGTTGGTCTTGGATGTGAAACGACATCACCCTTGGTCTTCCTCAACGGTGTGAGTCCTGAAAAGTGCGCCACCTCCACGTTCGACCACGTCGAATGCCTTGCAACGAACCTCCAAGGCACTAATCCCGAAATCGTGAAAGATTTTGTGCAGCTCCATCGGCTCTACTGCGACGGCCTGGAGTCGAAGAAAGCGCGTGGTGTGGTGAAACGCGCCCGTGTTGCCTTTCCAACTGACGTCGCTGCGGATGTTTTTGTGTCCCTTGCATGCGCGTTTTTGTGCAATGGTTTTGGCATCTGGGATCCAGTCAACCGCAAAAAGGGAACAGCCGTTTACCCGCAAAGCTCTTATTTCAACCACAGCTGCTCTCCGAATGTTGGCCGACTCAATACGCCGGGGTCACGTGAGGTTGAGTTTTTCGCAGCGCGTGACATACGACAGGGCGAGCCACTATGCATTTCGTACGTCGATGTGAAGCTGCCCGCGGACGAGCGCATCGCAAAGTTGCAGGCGACATATTCGTTCACCTGCATCTGCCCCCGCTGCGACCCAACCGCGGATGACGACATTCGAAATACACTGTGTGGTCCTGAAGACCCAGTCCTGTGTGAAAACTGTATTTCCAAGGTGATTCGGCCGATCGGCGGGCGCCGATACCAATGTCCGTATTGCAATGTTGTTCAGGTCAAACACTAGCTCGCATCTGATTCCCTGTTTTCGTTTCCTCTGTCTCTTTTTGTGTTTTCTCTCTCTCTCTTTCTGTTGCTGTTGCTTCAAGCGTAACTGTTGTCGATTAACTGATTCTCGTTGCTAACGTTTTTTTTTTTGCTTCCTGGGTTGCACTTTCTCTCAGTTTCCATTTTTTTCTGAGGTCACGCTCCCGTGTCACAAAAAAATCTTCACGTTACAAACGAATATCTCGCATTGTTTTCCCGGTGGCATGTGGGTGGCTTTCATCCTTTTTTTCTCCATCAACAGGTGCCACCTTTTTGTGTCACAGTCGTTTCGAGCATCATCACGTTGCTCACCTCTCCAACTCATCTCACAATACTTCCATTTATCTGTCCCTTTCTTCTTTTTTTTTTCTCTCCTCCTTCTAGAGAATTCAAGAAAACTGTTGTCCGTTCATCCATATTTGGGTAAGCAAGAGCGGGTTGACCTCCCTCTCCCCATCACTTTGCGTGTTGTTAGAGTCTCCTTATCAGAGCGAGATGCAGCAGCTTCTTCCAGAGACTGACTCGATCCTGGATGTCATCCTCCGGCCATCGTTCGCCGTGGCGTACGCCACAACGACGTCAGTCACGCTTGTTGTTGGCTACATAATGGAGAAATCCACGGTGGAGAAAACCAGTGCACCTGCGCGGCTAGTGCACCCGGATCTTTACATGGATGTGTTGAGCAACACCCTCTTCTTGTCAGTCATGACATTCCTCAACTCGTATCAGGTAACGCGCACTGTCGCAACCGGTGCGTCGCCGCCGATCAAGTTGTCCCGCCTACAGAGTCTGTGGTTCCCGATTAATGTTGTCTGCGGCCGCACTGGTGACCGCTCGCTGGTTTCTTTCGTCACCCAGATGATGTGCATCGCAGGCTTTGGCACGCTTGCCGTGTTGCACGTGCTCAGCTTCATCATTAACGGACCAGAGAATGCCATGAATTGGGTGATGCCCCTCCACAAGTACATGGGGTGCTGCATGCTCTGGAAACTCTACATCACTGCCACAATCTTCACGCTCAACTACCTAGCAGCGCACAACCCGACACAGAGCATCTTCATTCCCACACCAGACTCGGATCTTGTCCCGGAGGATGCGCCGGCTACCCCACAACCCCCAATTGAGTCGAAAAAGAAGAAGCAGTGAGCCACTGCGATGAACGGCGAGAAAACGAAAGAAAGTGTGTAGCGGCGTGCACACTGATGAGGCCGCCGTTGTTCTTCTTACTATTATTATTGCTTGTCTTTGTTGCTGGCTTTAAACGAACAACTCACCAATAAATATATATATATACACAACTCCACACTCCGCTGATGCTGAGGTCAACAAAAGTGGATCAGCCTCACTCACACTGCAGTAAAGCAACGTCTTGGATGCGGCAGTAGGTGTGACTCCTTGGATTTGTGTGGTGTCACGATACTACTGTCAATGCACACCTCGTGGCCCATCCTATTGACGCCAAAACACGTGAGGAGGAGAGGAGGGGGAGCCTGGCCCTTGCTCTCTCCCGCACTCTGACCCACCTTAAATCTATCATCTCCTCGCCGCTCCTAACTTTTCTATTTTTTTTCTTATGTGTGTGTGTGTGTGCGTGTGCGTCCAGTCGCGAGAGTTTTCTCGTTTCCATTTCTTACCCCCAAATAGGTGAAAAACAACAACAACACAAAGACAGAAGCGCGTGTGGAAGATATTCACACGAACGCTCGACTATCGACCTGCTCACACAAACAAACAAAAAAGCACCACCCTCAAAACACTCGCTCACGATGGATTCCAACAAGGGTCTGTCCTACCTGTGCTGCATGCCTGGCGCACAGAAGCCATGGGCTGAGGGCCAGGATGACGGTGATGACAAGTACGAAGGTTTCCAGGGTCCTGGTGGCCGCAACCTGACCGGCTCCGTGAAGGACAAGCGCATCTGTGTGCCGCAGAAGATTGACCCCAAGACTTTCTTCGCCAACGAGCGTACCTTCCTCAAGTGGCTCTCCATCTCCGTCATGGTCGGCCTCATGTCATTGACGCTGCTCAGCTTTGGCGACACGTCGAGCAACGGTGCGGAGCTTGCTGGTCTGATCCTGCTGCCTGTCTCCATTATCTTCATGGTGTACTCGCTCTACGTCTTCCGTGACCGCGCGAACAAGATCTACATGCGTGAGCCTATGCGCTACGACGACACACGTGGCCCCACCATGCTGGTGCTGGTCCTTGGTGCCTCCCTAGTCCTGGCCACCATCTTCTCGCTGCAGCGCCAATACACGCAGACTGTGACGTCCTTCTCCGAAACTGCGCGCTTTTCTCGGTAAAACGCACTGCGCGAGACAAGTAGCGACTAACAGAACGACGAACAAACACCCAACAAGAAAAAACAGAAAACATGGGTGCACGCACGTCGAGACGTGGAAAGGACAAAAATATACCCAGAAAGCCCTACAACGACTGACTGCAGCCACAGCTGATGGGACAATGACAAACTGATTCGCGCAATCAAATAAACAGGTGAAAGCAGCACAGAGACGTCTAGTTTGGAGTTAGGACAAAGGAAAGCGAGCCCTTTCGTTGCGCCACGTCAAGTGGCTATGTTCCCTTTCCCATAATCTTTTTTTTTTCGGTCCTCTCTTTCTATCGCGCGCGCTCTGTTTTGTAACGACCTGCAGGTTGTTTTTTCTTCATAGTAGATTGCTGACGCGCGATGAGACCCAGGCGTCGTCTTTGTTTGTTTGTTTGTGCCATTTTTCTTGTTTTTTTCTTGTCCCCCTCCATCATAAGTATTGCTCTGTGGCAGCAGTTTTTGTTGTGTGTTCTGGTGCATGGTGGTGTCAGTGCCTACTCTTCTTCGTTGTTTGTGCCTATCCCCCCTTTCTCCTTTCCCTTTGTTTTCTTTTCTGTGTGAAGCTCTTTGAAACACTGCCTAGCCTGCAGCAATTCACCACCAACTGCATTTCTTTCTCCCTAACGAAAAAAAAAAAGAAACACTCACGAGAAACACAGCAAGCATGAGTGTCGTTCAGGATCTTGTTTTTTACAGTCATGCAGGCATCCTCGGCATCCTCGCTCGTGCGGAGCATGCGCATGTCCGCCCCTTGTCGCACGATGGAAACTGCGACGTCCTGTTTGCGACTCATCGCGCATCTCTGTGAACGTCGTTACTGTGTCTTCCCCCCTCCCACATCCGGCATTCTGTCTTCCTCGATGCTTTTACTACCGAAAATGCTCGTGGTAACTTGCTGCCATCTGCTTACGCACACACCTTCATATTTCTGTCTCACTCCGTTCTCTTCATACCCATCCTCTGTCCACCTCCTGACGCTACATCACAGCAGCGAAGATGCTCGGGCGTAAATCCATGTCCGGCGTCCGCGACGTCGTGCGCGGTGGCAACCTGGCGTTGCGCACGATCAACATCCTGACGCCAAAGGCCAGCTATGATTCTTTTCTCGTTGACGCCGTGCTGGCGGATGCGTGCAAGGCGGCCGGTGTCGCGACGCCGTCCAACCCGGAGAAGGAGATTGAAAACTACCACTGGTGGACCAAGCTCTGCCACGCCTGCGCAGACAAGAACACAACGACCTACGGTGGTAAATTGCTGCGTGGCAAGGTTGTGAACGCGCTGTCGCAGAAGCTGGCCATTGATGAGCTGTACCGCCTCAACCGCGCAGAGATCGAGAAGGAGGCGATTGTTGAGCCCGTCGTTGTGATGGGCCTGCCGCGGTCGAACGGCCACCTCGCGGCGCACGTGCTCTCCCGGTCTGGCCTGTTCCTGGCGCCACGTCAGTGTGACACGCTGACCCCGTCGCTGCTGCTCGCTGAGGAGCGGCGCGATGCGTTCAACAAGAAATTTCGCGGCTTCGGCTGGCTGCACACCGACTTCCTCTGCGTCCGCGTGCCGAATGTTGAGCAGATCGATGACGACCTGTCACTTCAGCTCATGGTGCCGCAGAGCTACGCGTGGGGGCTGTTGCACGGCCTCGATGAGTACCTTCTGGAAACCCTCGAGCAGGACCAACACGTCGTCTTTGAGCAGGTCAAGCGCACACTGCGGCTCTTCCAGTGGTACAAGCGGATGGGTCACTTCAGCGAAGCTGTCATCCGTGAAGTGGAGCCGCTCGACAACCCAATGGAGACGCAGACGTACGGCACGAAGAATCCCGTCATCCGCCCTCAGTGGCTGCTCTACAGCCCCTTTGCGATCTTGTCCAGCGACGCGCTCAATGACACGTTCCCTGACATGCGGGCGATCTGGGTGCACCGGGCACTCTCGCAATGCCTGCCCTCGCTGTGCTCGTCCCTGTGCCTGCACAACAGCCTCTACACTGGCAAGGCGCCGTCTGACTCGCAGCTGGCTTCGACGGGCGAGAAGGTGCTGGGCATTTTTGGCAGCGGCACCGAGTACGCGATCGACTTCTACGCCGATTTTGACCAGCGGCGCATGGCGCACTGGTCCAACCGCGACGTGAAGCGACACGCGGCCCGTGTAGCTGGCAAGACGCTCGACTTCTTCGGCATGGATCTCGATCGCTACCGGCGCATGCAGATGATCAACGGCCAGACCGAGTACACCGACACGTTCCGCCCGCTCCACGACGCGCAGATGCCGTACTTTTGCCTCCACGAGGGCATCATTGGCGATGTCTTCCAGAGCTACATTCACCAATTCGAGGAGTTTGCGTTCGAGAAGCGCATTGGCGTCACCATCAAGGAGTATCAGTCGCTCACCTCGACCAACGACCAGACGGCGATGCGCTCGCTGCAGACGGACAAGGGCAGCGCGACGAACGGCATTGCGGCAGGTCAGCCCACAGCGGGTCACTATCTGCAAGAAGGAAAGGCATTTCGCTGAAGCGTGTGAGCACGCACCACTCTTCATGCTCTCTCTCACACACAAAAAAAAGAGAAAAGAAAACACCTTACAACACACACACACATAAAAAAGGAACGAAAGCTAAGCTACCTCGCCCAATCGCCGATTGCTTCCGCGCAATGGCTGCAGTGAACGCGGCACGATCCGTTGGAATGCACACGCTGGGTGTTTTCTTCGTAGGACGCCACCCAAGTTCGTTTCATCAGCACGAGGCAAACTGACGCGTTTCGTTTTTTTTTCTAGGGGGGGGTGTTCTCCTCGTTGGTGCGTTGGTTATTCCGCCATCCCCGAACAACAACAGCACCGCCTGAGTAGTAGTCCCATTTCTGCACTATAAATACATACACATCCTTACTCGCTCTGTCGTTCCTACTCCAGATTCATTGGATAAACAGACTTCAAGTCACTCTATCACTCATTTAGAACCAAGGCACCTTCAGGCCGTTTCACGCCTCGAACACACCAGATAATATTTTAAAAAAGCATCAAAGAACAGATCCCCACAAAAAAAAAAGCAAGCAATCAGAAAAAAAAATAAAGATGACAGAAGGCCGCCTTGAGACTGTGCACAACCTGCGCCCAGAGAACTGGGATAGCCGTCGCCACTGGACCAACTGGCACCATCTCTACGACTGCGAGAACGATCACATCGCCCGCGAAAGTGCCCCGTTCCATGACCTCCGCTCCGGTGGCCAGTTTCAGTACGAGTACTGGGGCGCCGGCCCGCATGCGGAGCCGATTGAGCCTCAGCGCGTGACGGAGCGCAAGCCCGGCGACCGCATGGACTTTGCCCCCGGCACCGGCACGAACATGGGCGGGTGGGGGAACGTGCCACTCGACACCGAGCCCGGCCGCCCGCAGAAGTCCTCCTCGACAAAGCGTAACGCGGCGGTCTTCACGAAGAAGAATCCGCTTAATCGCGGGCTCTTCTCGACGTACGAATGGATGCCGGAGGGGGACCCAAACGATGCCAAGAACCGCGGTCTCAAGGTCGCGCCCCGCTCCGCCGCACGCGAGCTGCCCGAAGTGAGCAAGCGCGCCGGCGGCCTCAAGGCGGGCGGACCTGTGCGCTACATTGGCCAGCAGCCCGAGTACATCCCCGACCCGTATCGCGACACGCCCGACTATGGCCGCATCAGCCACTTCAAGACCGGCCCCGTCGATCACGACGACCCGCGCTGGATGCCGCAAGGTGTGGAGGACCGCAAGCCCATCAAGTCCTACGGTCCCTTCCTCGCTGGCAAGCCGAACGGCTTCACCATTGGTGGTGACCAGGAGTGGATCCCCGACCCGTACGACAAGGGCCAGATCAAGAGCTCGGCGCACCCCTTCCGCACGTGGCACACACGCACCAAGTGGTCGATGCCGACGGGCGCGCCGTGGTCAACCGGATTGGCCACGGCGGAGAAGCGCCAGGCCACTCAGTTCAACACGGCGGATGGCAATCTTCCCAGTATCGTCAACGACAATCGCACCAACCTCACGCAAACGGTAGGCTCTGAGGCAGCGCGTAGCGGAATGAGTCCACCACAGGCAGTTCATCTCCAATCCAGTCGCATGTAAAAGACTAGTTTGTTTGTCATTCTTTTGTTATGTACGTGCGTCTCTTTGTTTTGTTTTGTTTGTTTGTTTTTGTTCTGCGGAAGGCAACGTGTACATTTTTTTTTCTTCAACACTCTCCTCACCTTTTCTGCCTCTCCCTTTCTTGCTATCCTTCTCCTCCTTCCTCCCCATTTTTCTTGTTTTTTTGTTTTGTGCGTGCCGTACCATGTAAGGCACATTTAGAGCTACGCAAGAAGGTGGCTGTCCCTTTTTCTTGCTGTCAGGTGATTTGTTTCTGAGGAAAGAACAGCGGTGCAAGCATTTGTTTGATTTCCGTCTTTCCTCTCACCAGATCACCTGCTACAGTTGATGTATGTCTTTCCGTTCACTCCTTTTTATCTTTTCTTTTCTTTCTTGAAATGTTTCTGTTCCATTTCGTCTTTTTGTTTTGTTTTCATTGCGGCCGTTGTGACAGCTCTCTTGGTTTCCAAGGTGGTCTGTGTGTTTCCTGGAAACTGAGAGCGGCCCCCCTGACTGTGGTCAACGCAACAGCAAAACACAAAGCAAGCAACTACGACAGGTACAAAAAAAAATCTTCACGACCGCAGTGATTGCACGCACGCACAAGTGGGCTCTCTCTGGTATGCACCTCACTGACTCGATTGCTGGTAGTTTCGTTTCAGTGTGGCACAAAGTGGAGGATAAGCGGCTGTCTTCTCCTCGTGCGCAGAGCCGGTGAAACGCACCTGGTCCCCACTTTCCGTTTCTCCCAACTTCCTTTGAACTTGGCATACTCAACCAAGAACGGACTGATCATACCCCTCTACACGTGACGCTCATCCAACTCTCTCATCACTCTCGATCATTTCACTTGTTTTTTTTTCTTTCTTTTCACTTTCCTTTGCGTGCCAAGAGTGTGGTACTTTTTTTTTGGATTCACCATACTCTCTCCTCTTGTCATCTTGCACCTTGCTTGTTCTTACGCCGAGGTGAAGGGGTATGCAATGTGGACAACGCTTGAGTAGTTTCTCTCGCCGTCGTAGCCTCGCGTCAGCTCTCACGACCGGATGGACCCCTGCGCACGGTAGCCGCACCGGATACCGATCCGTTCACACCGCCACACATGATGGCACAGCAACAACAACGCCACCGCCACCGCCACCGTCAGCACCAGCCTCGCCTTTGCTCGCGTACCAGCGCCTGGTCACGTTGGCTGCCAAGGATGACTGGGCCACGGCGCTTGCCGTGATGGTCGGGGACGCATCCACAACCGCCTCGCCACACACTAGCAGTGAGGCCGGCCAGCTCATCAGTCTACTCTTGTTTTACGGCCATCGTGATGGGGCGTACGCCGCGTGGCGCGCACTCGAACGGGCCGCGCTGCAAGCACGCACACAGCAGGCACCGCACGCGTCTGATGCGATGGCTGTCGCTACCCCACAACAACAACATCAACAACCGGCGCGGTCGGTGATTCTCCAGCTCGCTGCATATGCGCTCCTTGTCGACGACGCTGCCGAGCACGCACGTGATGTGCTGCTCCTGGACTCGTGGGTGTCGACTGACCAACCAACGCACAGCCCGGAGGCGAGTGACAAGGCGGGCCTTGAGCAACTGCTCGTGACCTTCCTGACCACACGCATCGCCGAGCGTCTGGCACCACCGCATGCCGAGCTCGCTGAGGTGGCGCAGTCGTGGCATGCGTCCCTGGCTGCAGCTGCAGCGGCTGAGGCGGTGAACAGTACCAGCAGCACCAGCCCGTACGACAAAGACGGGGACCAGGATCCGCGACGACGACGACGGGCCGTTCAGTTTCTTGGCACGCTTTACACGCAGCGAGAACGCACAGGGTTGGACGTCTATCGAGCCCTGGTGCAGAACGTGTTGGTCCCGCTTAAGCTGGTCGCTCCGTGGCATCCGTTCGTGCAGGCGGTGGTGGTGGTGTCTCAAGCTCACACAAATCACAGCCACGACAACGACAAGGACGAAGTCGGGAGCTCCGCGTCCGTGTCTGTGACGGCAGACGCGGCAGACCCACAGGCGCTTCGTCAGCTCCAGCTGCACTGCGCCACCGACACCGGCGACTGGGAGCAGGCCCTTGCTGTCGTGGACGCGGCCTTTGCGCAGCCACCACTGCGTGCCCTGCGTCTCTGTCTCCGTGCTTGCGAGGCAGTGGAGCGACCTGGTGCGGCGTGGTGTGGCGCGCTGGCAGCCTGGGCACGCTACGCACCGCTCTGTGCCTCTCCACCAGCGGCAACACCACCCACCGCAGCCACTACCACCACCAAGGAGTCGCGCGAGAGAAGGCCACGCCGACAGCAACGCGGCCGTGCACGCTCGCCTGCTTCCTCGTCTGTGCTGACAGGCAAGGACGTCGGGCGTGTCCTCACGCTGCTCGCGCACGCCGGCAAAGGCAGAGAGGCACAGGGCCTCTTCGAGGCTCTCCCGGTGGCCCTCGTTGACGAATACAACGTGGTGCAGCTCCTCTTCGCCGTCACCGCACCGGCCCAGACACCACCGCGCCAGGCCGATGCGCTGCTGCGTGCGTGGGCGTCGTGGCGCTGCCTCGTTGGAAATGCTGCCGCACCAACGCCGCGCATGATCGCCGTGCTGCTGCGCCGTGGTGTGCGCGGCACGGCTGACGAAGCACGCGCCATGACGGCACTGGTCAAGCTTGGAGCGACGCATCCAGCTGGCACTGACGCCGTACCACTCAACTTTGAATCGAGCGAAGAGGATGTGTGCCGACTCCTCCGTGATCGCTGGGAGGGCAGCTGGCAAGAGGCACTGCGGGTCGCCATTGCGAGTCAGCGCCCGGCGCTGTACGAGATCGTCGCGCAGCACTCCTCGCTGCACCCAGAAATCTACCGCGCCGCCATGCACGCTGCGCAGACGGACAAGCTGGATCTCTCCGAAAGCCAGCGTCTCTCGCTCCTATCACACCTGAATGCCGCCACCGATGTGCGTGCGGCAGTGGAGGAGGTCACATCAACAGCAGTGGCGGAAGCGGCGGCGATGATCGCGTCGTCGTCGTCGTCGTCGACGAGTGAACAGCACGCGCGGCGCCGTCGCGTGGACTGGGCGTCCTCCATGCTGGACCAGCTTCTTGGCAAAGAGGCCAAGGAGACCACGGGTGGCGGAGATGACGAGAGAGCCTCACCACTCCCATGACGAATGCATTGCGTTTGGTGGCCATGTGTCAAAAGCACATTTCCACAAACACAGCAAACCAAAAAAAAACAAAAAAACACTGAAATGTGCAAATTTCAATAGAAAGAAACCGAAAAACAGATGACCAGATGACGGTCGAATTGTTGTCACCGTCTCTCTTGACTAGGCAGGGAAGAAAAACCGTGTTTGCACTCTCCGTCATTTCTGCTCATCTAGCTTCCGTCCTGCTCAACCAAAAAGGGTTGGGGGCACCCCCTTCCGAAACTCTTCACCAGTACCGGACTGCATCATCGCGACCCCTCCCCCCTTCCTGTTCCTCTGTCTCTCTCTCTCTCGCGCGTATATTCTTCAACAACTTTCTCAATTATCATGTTGTTGTTTCGCAAGTCAAGACACGTAACAGTTTTCTCACTAGTAAAGCACACACGCACATCGTTTTCCCCCTTCCAACTTCTTTCGTCCTTTCAAGACATTCCCACCCTCTTCGCTGGATCACTCTCCAGCCATGCCCGTCAAGCACACCACCACGACCGCTGACGCCGAGACGGCCTCCACTGGCAGCGACAGTGGCAACGTGGCCTTCGAACCGGCCTACACCAGCGCCGAGGAGGAGGGCATGCACATGGATGAGAACAGCGCCGAACTGGTGCACCCTGCCTCTGCGCACTGCCTGCGCCACTGCCTCTGGGTACGCAACATCCCCGTGCTGGGCCCGTGCATCGTCGCCTGCCACCCGCACTTCCTCATCGCCTTTGCCTGCGAGCGTTTCGTGGTCAAGGGCATCGCGCACGGCTTCATGCGATTCGCCATCCAGCCGATGCTGCTGAATCGCTACCAGCTGACCGCCATCCGCTATCAGCGTCTCTCCTCGCTGTACCAGCTGGGCTGGTCCATCAACTCGTTCTTCATGGTGCTCTGCGATTCTTTCCCGCTTCTCAAGTACACAAAACGGTACTACATGTTCTTCTTCGCACTCGCGGCGGGTGGGTTCCAGCTCGGGTTTGGCTTGCTTCCCGGCAACCCGTCCTCTGACAACGCCGCCGCCGCCTTCATGTTCCTCTTTGGCCTCTGCATGTGCAACGTCGACGTCCTCTCGCAAGGCTTCATGAGCCGCGAAATGAAGCGCGTCCCGCACGTGGGCCCTCCTCTGGTGAGCTGGGCGTGGTGGATGGCGCTGCTCGGCGCCCTCGTCGCGGCGTGCGTGCAAGGCCCGCTGACAGACAACAACAAGACGCAGGTCGGCCTCATCATTGGTGGTGCCATCATGTTCGCCGTCTCGCTTCTCTTCATCGTCAACCTGTACCACGAGAAGCCGAACATCATCCAGCGTCGCGAGGACGCCCTGCTGAAGCGCCAGAAGCGCGAGGCGTTGGCGCACCGCGAGGATGCAACGCAGCAGCAGCAGCTGCTTGCCGCGAGCGACCCAAGCTCCGGAGAGCCGATCATGAACGACTCCAACGGCGTTGACGAGACCTACGCGGACGCCCACGTCAAGGACGGTGCGTGTGCTGTGGATGGGGATCGGCAAGACACACTCCAGGACGCCCACAACCACGACCCGCATCACCGCCGCCACAACGTGACGGTGGCGGACATGACCGAGGAGGACTACGACCAGCTCTTGCTGGAGGAGGGCCTCGAGGTGAAGCAGTGCGGACGCGGGTTCTTCCAGTTCAACAAGGACCTCCTCGTCCGGCAGTGGCGCATCGCCGCGCTCTGCGTGCTGCTCACCCTGTGCGTGATTGTGAAGGCGTGCGTGACGATCCTCGGGACCAAGTGGGCCCTCATCTGGACGTGCATCGCCATCACCGTCGCGACGTGCGGCGCTGCCTTCTTGCTGCTCCCCCTCGCGGTGGCCAAGGCAGCCGTGTTCATCTACTTCAACCAGGTCTTCTACCTGACCATCCCAGGCGCAACCAACACGTTCTACGTCTCCAACGCGCAGTGCGTGCCTGGTGGCCCCAACTTCAGCTACACCTTCTACAACTTGATGACGGGTGTGCTTGGGAACGTGGCCGGCTGCGTCGGTATCATGCTCTTCACGTACATCTTTTCGAAGCGCAGCTACCGCCTCGCCCTCATCACGACCACCGTGGTGGAAGTTCTCGCGTCCATCTTTGATCTCATCATGGTGCAGCGATGGAACATCTACATTGGTATCCCCGACCACGCCATGTTCATCTTCGGCGACGCCGTCGTGCTGGAGATCTGCGAGATGCTGAACAGCATGCCAACGATGGTGCTCATGTCGCGTGTGTGCCCGCGCGGCACGGAGGCAATGGTCATCTCGATCATGTCTGCCTTCTCGTACGCTGGCGGCACCACCTCCACCGCGATCGCCTCCATCCTGATGGAGACCCACTGGCCCATCGTCTCCAAGGTCCCCTGCGATTTCAGCAACGCCAAGTGGCTCATCATCACAGGGCACATGGCCCTCCCGCTGCTGACGATCCCCCTGTGCTTCGTTCTCCTGCCCGCTGCCCGCATTTGCGACAACCTGGATTCGCATGGGCACGCCATCCCCGAGGAGGCGCCATTGGACAACGAGGCAACCGTGTTCCACCACGATCAGTCCTCGAGCAGCTCCTCTTCATCGTCATCCCCATCGTCTTCCTCTTCTTCAGAGCGAGAGGCAAAGGCGAATGCCAAGTAAGTAAGCCCGTCATTCAACAGTACCGCCACACAAACACACAAACAAAAAGACATGAAAGTGAACATGAGGAAAAGACGAGGGAAACAAATATATATGTTGTCTCCTTTTTTTCTCTGTTCTTTCCCTCTCCATTTTTCACTTTCGTGTTCCCTCTTTTTTTTCCTTCTTTTCTTTTCTTTGTGGTTTACACACCACAACAACATAAGTAGCTAAACAATCCCCCGTTTTTTTTTTCGCTTTTGCCTTCTCCATGTTGTGCGTCGGACAACCTTTTATTGTTTCCAACCAACATGCTGCAAGTGCCTATTCAGGAAAACAACTCTGCCAGTGACATACCAACTAAATTCACGAGCCAACTAAGTAAGTCTAGCAACAGCAATCAACAACAAACAACAACAACATCCAGGCTACCGTGATGCACAATCCAACAGGAGGGAAAGAAAAAAGTGAAATAAATCCTCCGTGAAAATGAAGGCTATACTCTCACTAACGTCAGCCGACACATTGATTTTTCTCCGTCTTTTGGCTTTTTTCCTTTTTTGTTTTTCTTTTTACACTTCCTTTTCCACCAGTGATTTCTCCAACTTCATACCAACATTTTTCAGCAGCCAACGACTGTCTTTTTTTTCCACTTCTTTTCTCTCTCTCTCTCTTTGTTCCTACTTTCCCTTCCCCCTTCCATCAAGGCAAATTTTCTGCACCCCACTCCGCACTAAAAAAAAGATCAAATGGAAGTTTTTCTCTTTTCGCAGGCGCCACATGCATGCATGCATGATCTGCAAAGTGTACGAAAGCGTCAGGCGAGGGAGGCACACATACACAATCGTGCATTTGAGAGGTGACGGATGACACTGCGTGGTCCCTTCCCGTCTCTCTCCCTTCTCCTCGCGTGTCCCGCTGACCACGTGAAGCATTGGCATGCTGCGCAGCCTTTCCCTCCCTCTCTCTCTCTCGCCCTTGACTGTCTTGCCCCTGCACAGGCACAATCACACCGCCATCAAGCAGGCTCCCATCTCTCTCTCTCTCTCTCTCTCTTTGCTGCCTCTCATTGCTCTCCTGCAAAGCGTTGGACGTTACTGCGCCACACTGTCGCACTCATACCACAGGTAACCACCACAACAACAACAACAAGCAGCGGCCTTCACGTGCAATACCGTGCACAACAACAAACAAACTGACAAACTAAAGGGATTATATCGAAAACAAAAATTGACAGTAAGAAGAACGATGAGCGCGTCTGGTAGCCCCAGTGAGGCCGAGGCGTCAGGTCTCTCGACGACTATTCCTGGCACCTGCCCCACAGCGATCGACATTGGCAACGCGGGCTGGACCATCCTCCACACATCCGCCGTTGCCTACCCATACGCCCCGAGCACGACGCAGCAGGACGCGATGCGGCAGTTCATCCTGTCGTGGTCGCACGTGTACGCGTGCAGCTGGTGTGGTTTCCACATGCGCCAGTACGTCGCTGCCAACCCACCCGCCGTCGCGGACAAGAACAGCGTGACGCGCTACGTCTGCGAGCTGCACAACGAGGTGAACAGGCGCCTGGGCAAGGACGAGTACGACTGCGACCCGATCGTGCAGCTGAAGCGCTGGCACCCTGGCTACCCGGACCACCTCGCTGACGAGCCGACCATTGAAGAGAAGCTGGCTGCCGCCGCCGCGAAGGAAAAGGAGACGATCGCCAAGCGGCACCGACTCGAGGAGGCAGAGCGTGAACGCATCGCCGCACTTGGGCTTTCGCGACCGGAGAAGCGCAGCGCGACGGGGTGGCGCGCCTGGGTCGCCGGGGGCAGCGCAGAGAGTGGTCGTGCGGCAGCCAACGCGGCGCCAGGCAACACACCGGCTGCCTCGGCCACGCATTCTGAGGCGCACGCGCCTACTGCGGCTGCACCGAAGGGTGCGAGCACACCCAAGGAGGGTTCAGCGGGTGCGTGGCGCAAGAGCGACACGTCTGTTGCGGCTCCAGCCGACAGCGCGATCGACAAGAACACGCCGCCAGAGATGAGCCCCGGGCTCATGAACACGTTGCTGAGCCGCATCAAGGGATGCAAGGTGTTCTGCCCAGACGAAGCAAAATAGCAACCACCATCTTGGCGTGCGCATGAGTGAAAAGAAAAAAGAAATGAAAAAGAAATAAAAAACAATGAGAAAACGAATGCAAGGCTGAATTCTTTTTTACAAGCCATCATCAAAACGGCCGAAGATGGAGAGTGCGCGCATGGATGAGCAATGCGAACGTGTCACACAAAAAAGAAGAACGGTAGGAGACGTGGAGAGGGGAAGAAATAAGAAGACTCTTGTACTCGAGCCTTTTTTGTTGTTGAGCCCACGTCTATTGAATTCGCCACCTTCTTTCTCGTTTCGTTTTTGTTTCGGACCTCTCTCTCTCTCTCTGCCTTTGCACTCATTTACTTTTCTTCTTTTATTACTATTCGCTGCGAAGCCTTGTCACAGAAACAGTCCTATTCAGATCCCCCCAAAAAACAAGTAGAACAGAAAAGTGTACGTATGTCTCTGTGCTCTTTACTGGGCATTTGGTCGTTGTTCAAATGCTGCGTTGCACGCCAAAGCTCACCCCGTTCGTGCCCTGTTCACGCTTCATGTACTTTATCTTGCGTCAATCTTCACGCATCAGAACCGGCCCCTCTTTGCTTCTCCCAAGAACAGCTCCTACCCTCACTCTCACTTCCACTCTCTTTATCACTCCCTCTACGACATTCACAGCTCACACGTTGTGCTACCGCCGTCCTTGCTTGACGTCTGGATTTCCACGCATTTCTTTTTTTTTTTTTATTCTCTCTGCACCGTGACACAGCACAGTAGCTTGCATTCCTTTTTTTTCTTTTTCTTCTTTTATTCGCGCGCTCTCTCCCCCCTCACTCCTCCTTTATTTTTCTTTGCCAACATTTCAGCGACCAACAGAACACAACTCTCACTCTCTCACCGTTCTTGTTGTGATGTCGCAACCCTCCCCCGGGTCTGATGAAGGGCAGTGCCGCAAGACCCAACCCACACGCGTTGAAGAAGCCGAAGAGGCCGCGGTTGACCTCGATGACGTGGATGCTCAGAACCGGGACGGCACCGCTGATGCCCCACCTCCCCAGCAACAGCAGCAGAAGCAGCGTGGTGGTCTCTCCTACTCGCCGTCATTCATGGCCGTCCACGAGAACAAGCAGATCCCCGACCACCTGCTCGACCTGGCCTACGAGGTGCATCGACTGGACGCACAGGAGGCGATGCTGCTGGCCGAGATCGCCCAGCACAGGGCCATGAAGGACGTTTACTCAACCGCACCGTACACGGGCACCGTCTGGTTTTTGCCATCAATGGAGAAGATCCCTGACACGGAGCAGCACGAGACGGGGCGGCGGCGAGGACAGGACGGCAGCGGTCACGGCGATGAGACCAGTGCGCAGCCTGACCCAACGGGTGAGCCCATTGCAGAGGAACAGGAATCCTCCTCGTTGTCGTCCTCGCTGGCCGCGCCGCGCCGTAGTCGCTGCCCGGTCCGCTATGTGTGGGGCCAGGGCATCATCATCGAGGTCTGCGGCTACCGCATTCGCTACCAGATCCTCAGTGTCCTCGTGCGCATTGCCTTCATTGTGCTGACGTGGTTTCTCGTGTGGAATGCGATCCCGCACTGGCTCGCGGAACCGGGTGGCTACGTCTGGGACCCAGCCGTGCTCGTCATCGTCTCCGGTATTGTCGGCATCGTCCTGTGCACCATCATCCAGATCCCGAGTCTCGTTGGTGTGCTCTGGATCGCCATTATGTGGAACAACATCCCGTCGCTGCACTACCTGACCCACGGTGTCGTCAAGCCAGTCACCGATGTCTTCTCCAAGGCGGGTCTCACCATCATTTTGCTGCGTGCGGGTTACTCGCTGTCGCTGAAAGGCATTCGTCCGCACTGGGTGCAGACGCTGCTGCTGTGCACACTGCCGTTCTGCATCGAGGGCGTCTCGCACTCGCTGATCGCCAACAAGCTCCTTGACTACGACAACAACTACAACTGGGCCTTTCTCGAGGGCATGCTGTGCAGCGTCGTCTCCCCAGCCGTCGTGGTGCCCGGCACATTGTACCTGCAGGAGCTCGGCTTTGGGCGTGGTAACGGTCCGCTGAGCCTCATGCTCTCCGCTGTCGGCCCAGAGATTGTCTTTGGTGTGTGGACAGCGAACTTTCTTATCGGGCTCATCTTCAGCAACCAGAAACTGGCTGTCTCCATCGTGCTGGGGCCGGTGCAGTTTGTGGGTGGCGCTCTGCTCGGCATCCTGTGCGGCATCATCTTCCACTTCGTGATCGAGATCATGAAGAGTGAAGCCAAGCGCTTGCCGAATGGACACTTGAACCCGCAGCACTTCCGCTCCACCATGAACTTCTGCTACTTTGTCTTTGCGGTGGCAGGGGGCACGATGGTCTTCTTTGGCTACGCGTACAACCTGGCTGGTGGCGGCTGCACCATGTGTGTCGTCTTCGCCGCGACCGTTTCCCACATTTGGCTGCGGACCGAAAACCACGAGCTGCACGACCAGAAGAAGTTCATTGGCGGCTGGCTGTCCTTCTCCTGGGATTACGTGACGATGCCGATGCTATTCGCTTCCATGGGAGCCAAGATCAGCGTGACGGCGGTCTTCAACGGAGACTTTTTCCCCAAAGCCGTCATCATCCTCATCAGCACCACCGCCATCCGCTTCGTCGTGATCTTTCTTGTGCAGCTTGGGAGCGGCATGCGGTGGCGCGACAAGCTGCTCGTCTGCATCGGCTACCTCGGCAAGGCCTCCGCGCAAGCTTCCGTCGGCCCCATCGCCGCGAACCTTGTGCTGGACCGCATTGCCGCGCTGCCGGCCGGTGAAACGCCGAGCCCCGAGTTGCTGCAGATGCAGAAGTACGCCAACTACGTGCAGCAAATGACGGCGCTGTACGTCATGTTCATGGCGCCCATCGCGGCCTTTGGCATGGTGCGCGGTGGCATGCTCATGCTGACCAAGGAGGACGGCAAGCCGCACGGGCAGACACACGCACACCCAGAGGTCCCACCCAGCCGCGGAGAAAGCGAGCTGACGCTGATCCACAGCATCTACGGTGACGAGGAGCCGCATGAACATGCGCAGACGCGTCAGAACCCGTCCCGGACGTTCAGCACAGGCGATGGCGATGAACTCCTGCGCACCCCTCTTGTGAGCCGAGGCCAGTGGCGCGAGACGAGCCACCGAAGTGGCGTCTTCACACGTGACGAGGAGCTTTGATCATATGAACGCCTGTGGGGTCAACTGCTTTTTTGTTTTGTTTTTGCTTTGCTTTTGTTCTCTCTGATGTTTACCTATCCGTGCTTGAAGCGGCCTTGCCGGTTTCTTTGCACTGAGGTTTGTTGTGCTCTCGCCTCCCTCCCTCCATCTCTCTCTCTCCCTCGTCCGCCTGATGCGATGATTTTTTTTCCATCTTCTTTCTTCAGAACTTGTGAAGCCTAGTTGCGGACAAGCAAGATACGCGCTCGTCCTTTTCCCCCTCCCTTTCGCTTCCATTTTCAAGTCCTTCATAACAGAAACCAACCTCTTAAGTAAGAAGTCGTCATGTTGGCGGTGACACTCAAAGCTTCACTTTTTTTTTTCCCCTCCCTGTCTCTCTCCGTCTTATATACGTGGAGCGCCATCACCAACGGATCTGGTGAGAGAAGAAAGCATATTCCGTGAATAAACAGATGTTTCGCATCATTTCCATATGTCCCCCGATGATCTGCGCGAGATCGACTCCTGTGTGCCAATCTCTTTTTATATTCTGTTGGCCTGATTCTATGCGGTTGTGGTGCCTTTTTTTCTCTCCCTTTTCCTCATTTTCTTTTTTTACCTTTTCTTTCCCTTCCATTTCTTTTCTATCTCTTGTGTTTTTTCGGTTTCATTCGGCACTTTGACTTTTTTTTGTTCCTAAGATCGTCGCTCCTCCACTCGTGATAATAATGATAAGCCGTTGAAGTGCCAGTAGTCAGCCTACTGGAGAACCGAGCAAACAAACAAACAAACACCAAGATGAAAAGTGAGTGTGACCGCATCGCAGCTCTCCGCTGTCACCCTGATGGTGGGAGAAATATATATTGTGTGTGTCTCTTTGCGTGTGCCTTGCCTCCCTCTCCGCTTGGGCCGTTGCAAGCCTTGCATTCCAATTGTGTTCGGCGAGCGAGATTGAAACTGCAAGAAAAGGAAAAGAAAAGCCAGCCGTTCTCCTCCACACCACACCATTCTCTTCGTTCGCTCCTCACATGTTTGTCTCTGCGAGCACACTCAACCAAAACCACAACAGAGAACTATCAGCAAATCAATCTCTCACCTTCGAAAGAAGATAGCCACGCACAAAGAAAAAACACAAGGTATACACACGCACACAAGATGCCTGCCACCCGTGATGTTCTCCGCGAGGGTGACCTCGAAAAGGCCGTCAAGGCCATTGTTGAGCAGTACGACATCCACGCCCGCCGTGCTGCAGCAGCGGGCGCTGGTGAAGCGCACTTCCCGCGCGTCCTCGTGGCCGTCGCGGGCCGGCCCGGCTCTGGCAAGAGCACGGTTGTGGATGTCATCGCCGCTGCCGTACGCGCAAAGCTGGCGACGCGCCGCCGCCCGGTCTCGGAGGCTCGTAGCATTCTGGACACCGTGTATCCCCGCCAAGACCCCGATGCGCTGGGTGTGGAGGTGTGTGTAATGCCGATGGACGGCTACCACCTCTATCGCTGGCAACTGGACAAGATGCCGGACCCTGAGAAGGCCCACCGCTGCCGTGGTGCGGAGTGGACGTTCAACCCGGAGAAGATGTCTGCTGATCTGGCCGCCATCGCCACGCCCGGCGAGGACGGCTTCTTCAGGGATGTCGCCGTGCCGTCCTTTGACCACGGCCACGGTGATCCTGTTGAAAAGGATATCGTCATCAAGGCCAACGTCTCTATCGTCATTGTCGAGGGCAACTACGTGCTGTACCGCACGAAACCCGAGTGGGCCGCGGTGTGTGCCAAGTTCGACCTCAAGATCTTCCTCGCGTGCCCAAAGAAGATCGCCACGGAGAGGCTGTGCAAGCGCCACATGAAGGCGTGGAACATTCCTCGCGAGCAGGCCATGGTGCGCGCGCGCGGCAGCGACAGCACCAACGGTGATCTCGTTGATACGACGGAGCCAAGTGCGGACCTCGTCATTCACTCACGCGATGTGACAGAGAGCAAGATCTAGCCTGCGCACTGAAAAGAGAAGAGAAGTGAGTTTTTGGAACAGATCAATGCACAGGTTGTGTGTGCGCACGCTTCACGCATCTCAGTTCCGTTCTCTTGCGCACCATTCTTCACACAGACAAATCAACCAATCAACCACCCCCCAAAAACGATTTTTAAGCGCATTTGAGTTTTCTTTTTGTTTCTTTTCCATCTGTCCTTGACCATCAAAACCTAAAGCATAACAGTGAGGCTTTTTTTGTGTGTGAAAAACATGAAGTTGGACGCGGTAGGAAGGCATCTGCAAGCATTCGCTTGCTGCTGTTTTGAGGATGTTATCGTGGGTGTGGTTTGCGCATCCCGGCTCTTCTATCTGGCTTCCAACTTCACCTGTTTTTGGGCTCTCTCCTTCACTCTCTCCCTTTGCTATGTTGTCTTACCTTGTTTCTTGTTGGTTTCCTCACTCTATTTTTGATTCCGCGTCCTTGTCTGTTCCAGGCTCTTTTTTTCTTGTTAGTGTAGCTCAGGAGCAGCGATGCAATCATGAATCAATCGAGTGCAGCGCCGAATGCAAAATGTTCGTTGTGCGACCCTTCTCTCTCTCTCTCTCAGACATGTTTCTGTTTTCTTTTTGTTCTTCTTTCCCCCTCCCTCCGTCTCGCCAGTTGATTTCCCGTGCTGGAGCCGAGAGCGCTTCTCCAGACCTCAAAAGATGCGGTTAAAATGAGCGCACACTTCCCCCCTCTCCTCTCCCCGGCACACTTTCCCGTTTTTCTTTTTCTCTTTCGTTGTCGTTTGCAACTCTGTTCAGGAGCAGGGCCACTCGCGCGCGTGTGTGTGTGTGTCGCCAACACGCCCTCGTCATTGCCGTTCTGCAGCGTTTATGGCCACGTTTGGCATACCTGAATTGATACACACGAAATGTAACTTGTTGAAAACGAGAAGACACGGACGGCAACGTGAACCAAGACTGAATCTCACTATAAAAAATGTATAAAACGACAGCTTGACGATGACAGGAAAAAAAGGAATCCATGCAGTTCTTGCTCCACATCCTTCTCTTTGCTTTGTCACGACCCTCTCTTCTCTGTCTCTCTGGAAGTTATCAGGAGCGTCGTTCTCTCTCCGTTATAATCACCCTTCCCCTCGATTCCCCACTGCCGCACAGTTTATAGAAACAAATAAAAACACAGAACACCAGAGAGAGAGAGAAGCAAGGACTTGGTGCCTTCTGTCCCGCCTCTCTCTCATAAATATATAGGTTTGTTTTTCTCGCTGTGCTTCGTTGCCCAGTATGCCACCACTAAAGGGCGACACGCCTGGCGCAGGCACTGGCAAATACGCCCGGCTTGTTCAAGAGGCGATGCACGGTGCGCCGTCATCAGCCAGCGAGAAGCAGCGGTTTGAGCGGCGCACAGCGGACTGCACCGCACGGGACACCCCCAGCATCAGCCACGCACCCCGCGAAGGCGCCGCAGCTGACGCCACACGGAGCCCCACCACGAATGGAGTCCCCGATCGGGAGGCAGAGGTTGTCGTGACTGTGGTGGAACAGGAGATGTCGATCAAAGACAAAAAGGATGTGGCGGTGTACGCTGATGAAGAGGGAGTCGAGGAAGAGGACGAAGAAGATGAAGAAGACGGCGAAGTCGATGCACAGCTGCGTCACGACGTCAATGAGGATGACGAGGACGACGCTGCTCTTGACGACGGCATATCGAAGCACCAGCGACAGCCACAGCAGCTCTTCTCGTGTGACGTCTGCCCTCACCTGCTCTTCGCCACGCGCGCAGACCTGGTGGCACACGCACAGAAGCATCACCATACCCTCTTCCCTGACTACGCCACCCTGCACGATATCGCGCGCAAGCTCGCCCCGCACTGGTCCTCTCTCAAGACACGCAAGCGGGATGTGATTGCCGCCTGGGGTGAGAAGATCTTTCACGTCGCCACCACACGCGATGCCGGGCCCGCCAAGATGGCAGAGGCCCACCGCGCACGCGAGCAGCTTGAGCTTGTCGCGCGACGCTGGCGGCCAGCGGCGAAGGTGTACATGTTCGGCAGCGCCGTCTCCTTCGCTGTGTGGGACGGCATGTCAGACATCGACTTCGCCGTCGTCGACGTCGCCATGTTCGAGGCTGGCACGTGGCCGCCGCCGGAGAAGAACGCGGTGCGCAGCACAACGGAGCTGTTGCGCCGCGCGGGCTTCTCCTTCGCGAACATTGAGCCCATCAGTCACGCACGAGTGCCGATCATCAAGCATCACGCCTCGGCACCGATTCGGCTGGCGTCACGCCCAGTCACCTGGCGGCCATCCCCGGCACAGGCGGCACCGTCGTCATCGTCATCGTCATCACAAAACGAGAGGCCCGCCGCGGAGGCTGAACGACTGGAGGCGGAGGCGCAGTCTGTGCTGGAGGCCGAGGACGTCGTCGCGCGCAGCGTGCGGTTTTTGCTGAATCAGCCCGCCACCCGCCAAGACCGCGTTGTCCTCGAGGGCAGCGTGCGTCACGCCGTGGAGCGTGGTCACGGCTCTCTTCCACCCTTGACGGCCACCTCCTCTCTTTCGGCTGGTGCCACTGCGGCTGCCACGCTTGGCTCCGTGCAGCAGGTGTGGTGGAACCGCACGGCGGATGTAATGTCCGTCACGTGTGACAGCACCACGTCGGCGATGCGGGCCTCGACGGCAATGCTGTGCTTTGCCTCACCCGCGCTGCGAGCCAAGGTGCAGCCCCTGCACGACGAGTGTCGACCGGAGCTGTTCAACGTGGACTTCGACCTGAGCTTCCGCGCCTTTGGCATTCGCAACTCACTCCTGCTGCGGCGCTATCTCACGAGCCATCCCTGTGCCCGTCCTGGTGCGATTGTGCTGAAAGATTGGAGCAAGACGAGCGGCGTCAACAACTCCGTCAACGGCTACCTGACGAGCTACGCGATCAACATCATGTGGATCTACTTCCTGGTGCAGCGTGGCGTGGTGCCGTACGTGGATCCGATCAGCGATATCCCAGCGTCTCTGCGCCCACAGCCCGGCGTGCCCCAGGACCCTTATCTGCGTGATGGGTTCCCCGAGTACATTCCCTTCATTCCATCGGAGCTGACAGACAAGGGTGACGGCAGTCTTCGCGACGGCCAGGACGGCAAGGCAAGCACGGCACCGTCCGATGCGCTCAAGGCCCTGCATGCCGAGGCAGGTGAACTGCTCCTCGGCTTCTTCCACTTCTACGCGTTCGAATTCGACTGGGAGCGGCACGTCGTCTCGTTGAATCGCAAGGGCATCACCACAAAGAAGATGCTGGGCTGGGATCGTGAAGATGTTACGGCGAGCTCAGCCGGCGGCGCTGCTGCTGGTGCTGGAAACAACGGTGGTGGAAAGGGTGGTGGCGGTGCTGCTGGTGGGCGACCGCGCGGACACGCTGTCACACGCTATGCCTTCTGCATCGAGGACCCGTACGAAATGAACCTCAACCTCGGCCGCCACATGGGCATCACCAAGTACCTTAAGGTCAAGGCGGAGTTCTACCGCGCCTTTCTTTCGCTGCTCAAGGACGGCAGCAGCCAGTCCTGTGTGTTTACGGCCACTGACGCAGCGGAGAGACGGCGTGCCAAGTCGGGGGCCACATCATCAACCGCCACATCCGCAGCCGCTGTCGCGAGCCCACAGGAGGTGGTGCCGGACAGGCTGCCGTTGCGTGTGCTGTACCGCCTCACGGCTGCGGCGCTGCAGACCTTGTCTGACTACACGGTTCGTCAGGCCAACACCACCAGCACAGGCGCCGCGGTAGAGAGTGCGGATCCAGTGGGGATCCCAGCTCAGGCCCTGGAAGCCGCGCTTCGTCGACGCTGTCCGGCCGAGCTCGCTCTGGCACTGAAGGTCTGGAACTGGCAGCAGCTCGTTCATCGCCTTGGTCTCAAGGAGCTGCACGGTGTCGTCTATCCCCGTCGTGAGGTGGGTGCGCGGCGACTGGCGGCCCGAGTCGATGAGGCCGTGGTGGTTGCGCCTGCCGTGTTGAAAGCGACTGCCGCAAGCGCCGAGGCGGAGAAGACGCACCAATCGAGCTCGCCAACGGCCCGTGCGGAGGAAACGACACGCACGGCATTGGGTGCTGTGGCATCACGCGGTCTCGCGGAGACGTTGATACTCGCGCTGACAACACCGCGCGGCTACCTGGCCTTGACCCCGGAGTGGGTGGCCTGGTCAACACCGTGGGCGACTCTCAAGACGCGCGTGCTCGGTCGAGAGATCGAGCAAGCCAACCACAATCACAACCACAACAACAGCAACAAGAGGAAGAACGGTGGCAGCACGGAAGGAGCCAGCACAGCGGGCACAAACGCAGGTCTTTTCGCGACCACGCGGCCGCACGGGATGGCACCGAGAGTGACGTCGGCTTGGGACGCACCTTCTTTGCCCACTGTGTTGAAGCGCGTCTGGCGTAAGTGAGGTGGCGTGTGAGCCAATGTTGTTTTCATTCCTCCTTCTTTTTTTTCTGTCTCACGTACTATGTGTGAGGCTCATCATTACAGATAAGAAATCACAAAACCAGCAAAACCAAAGATGAAGAAAGCAAGATAGTAGATCCGTTGATGCGCCAGCCTCGGGTCTTTGTGCTGAGCCATGCACAGTGCCACGTACCCTGCCTTGTATGCGCGTTGTGTTCATCCTGTGTCTGCGGTACACACGCGCACGCGCACGCGTTCACACCAGTCGCACTTTCGTTTCCTCATTTCCATTCTCTCTCTCTCTCTCTCCCTCAACGCTTTACTCCCCGCTTCTCTGACATCCAATTGTGTGTGTGTTCTTTTTTTTTTTTACAGGAATCAGCCCATCACGCCCTCCCGCCCATGGAGTCTGGACTACTGAGGGTCACCTCGTCGCTGCGCGCGTACCACTACGTGCACCCCAAGACGGGTCGCCCCATCCGCCAGTTCCGCAAGTACGGCGATCCTCGCTTCATCAACAACGAGGCCGCGCTCATCACGGGCCTCTACGCACTCATTACGACTGACTTCGGCATGGTGACGCAGTCGCAGATGGAAAGCGCGCGTCTGGCCATTCTACGCCGCATGCCGCGCGGTGCCTTTGCGCTGACGATGAAGACCGACTACGAGGAGTTCCCTGTGGTGCGGAAGAGCCCCGAGTCGCGTATGGGTGCCGGTAAAAGTAATATTCACCACTTTGCCTACAAGTTCACGACGGGTGTGCCGCTGTTTGAGATCACCGCACTGAGCTCCCGTCGGCTGAATCAGGCCGAGGCGGAGGGCATCTTCTTAGCTGGCCGCCCCTTTATCCCGCTGCAGACTGCCGTCGTGCCGCTAGGTCGTGTCGATGAATACCACGTCTTCAAATAGTCACAGAAGGGCAGTCAATGACGTCGTTTGTGGCGTGTCTGTCTCTCTGTGTGTGTGTTGTTGTTGGGTTTAGTCTGTGCGCGTGTGCACCGACTTGGTTTTTGTTATTTGGTGGTGAGATTCATGTTGTCGTCGCGGCCACCTTTTGCTCGTGTCCTGCCACCGCGATTTGACTCGCAGCTGATGCCGTTGAACCATTTACATCAAGAAACACAACACTCGTCAAAAAAAAAAAAAGTGGATCTCTCCGAAAGTGGAAAAACAGTCGAGGAAGCGGTACTCACACACGGTTGAACAAATAAAGCTGTCTGCACAGACGCGAAGGTGACATTTTCTTTTCTTCTTGTTCCACGATGTTGTGTGTGTGTGTGTGTGTGTGTGTGTGTTTTCTCCTTTCTTGTTCTGGGAGGAAAAGCTGAGCGACTAGTCGCTCGGTGCGAAACCACCTTTGCTAAGGGCATTACGAGTTTCCCTAGGTCTCTCTCACCCCTCCTCATCCACTCATCGAAAAGGATCAGCAAAGAATGCTCTTCCCTTTTCTTCTTTCATTCATTCACTTTCTCTCTCACTCTCTCTCACTCTCTGCCGCCGCTTTCTCAATTTAGATTAACTCACATTAACAACCAGTGATCTCAACACAACACACACACACACACTTGTTGTGCCTGGCTCTGCCTCTCTGTCTTTCCCCCATCTCCCTCCCCTTCCTCCCACTTTGCACCTTTTTTATTTATTTTGTCTTGCTTCGTTTCTCGCACTTCATAGCCTACGCGACACATCGTTGAATCTCATACACATCACACACCCGCATCAACCTTGTACTCTGAGATAGTGAACACACATTTCAGAAACCGAAACGACAAGCAATCCTCCCCATATCAACTAATATTCTATTTGGGCAGACAATCAACAGCAGCAACCAAGCAAAAAGAAAACGAAGAAGACATACCATCACCAGCAGCCATCATGTCGCTTTCTCCGTCTCCACTTGGTCACCGCACGCTGCCCGCGGCGCTTCCCGTGCCCGCCAGCGTCGCCACCCACGTCGACGATGACTCGCCGTCCTCCCTCTCTGGCTCTGCCTCCAACCTGTACGCGCACCACAGCTCCATGCACAACATCCTGGTGGCCCCACTGATCCCAGACGCGGCCGCGTACCCGAACGGACTCCGCGCCGCAGATGACGTGGATGCCTCGCACCACAACGATGACTCGCGCGTTACTGTCGCCCCGCACAGCTGCATGTCGCTGCCCAGCACGCGCACGGCCCCGCGCGGCACGGCTGGTCCCGTGGCGCACAACCCCTACTCCTGCAGCCCTTCCTTCTTGGAGGTGCCAGTGGACAACATGGTGGAGGACGCCGATCTCGCAGGCGCGGCAGCCGCGGGACCCGCGACGAGCAACGTGCTCGCGGCAGCAGCAGCAGCAGCGGAGAACAGCGCCGTCTCGCGCAGCCAATCCATGCTTCCCGCGCCCGAGTACAGCCTGCTCGGCACCAACAACAACAGCAACAACAACCTCAGCGTCGCCTCCACACTGCGCGTGCACGTGAAGCAACGCATGCCACGTCACTCGTCCGCCTCCACGCTGGTGCACGCCGCGAGCCCCATGAACCTTTCCCTGGACCCGTCCCAGCTGCGCACGCCCGATCCCGCGCCGCTCACGCCACCGACGATGGGGCTTCAGCCATACGCGCCCCATCCCCACCAGGCTGTCGCGGCGATGCGCAAGCCCTCCAGGAGCTCCGTCATGCAGCACACGCCGTACGCCGACGCGGCCCTCTCCCCAGCCTACGAAGTCGGTGGGAAGCCGTTCATGAACGAGGACTGCGGTGTCTACGCGTCTGAGGAAGGCACCGAGGACTACTCCCTGACCCCGCGCGATACCGCGTACGAGCAGCAGACTGACACCTCGTGCCTGCCGTCGCCTTCCGCTGTGCCGCTCACCCCAGAGTTCGTCGCGCTCGTCTCGCAGAGCCACCACCACCACGACGCTGCCGCCGCGGCGGATCCCATGAACGCCACCGTCGCCGGCATCACCGCGACGCGGCGCCCCACGGTGATGTCGTCCGCTGCGAGCGAGGCGCCGACTTCGATGAGCATCTGCAGTGGCAAGCGTCCTCGCCGCCGCCACGGCCGCAAGGGGCGTCACAGCAAGGACAGCGGTGCCGCGTGGGCGGACCTGGCGCCGGAGATGGATCTCATGTTCCTGCCCCCACCGCCCCCGCCTCTGCAGCACCTCGCGTCACTGCGTCTGCCCCTCCGCAGCTCGGCCGTGGAGGATAGCGAGGCCGATGTGGCCTACACGCAGTACCGGGGCATGGTGCAGCGGTGGTACGACCGCACGGTGCTGTCCGAGTTGAGCTATCTCGTCGCCGCGTACGGCGGAACGGGTGAGGTCTCACGCCCGTGCCCACGCCGCGAGCAGTTCGTGCGCGATCACGGGCCTGGCGCATCGGGTGCGGCGGCCGTGTCGGCGCTCGTTGCGTGGGTCGCGAGCATGGACCAGTGGTGGATGGAGTGCGTGCAGCCCTTCAGCTTCACGCGCCGGCACCAAGCCCTGCCGCCGGCCATGACCGCTGCCGCCCTCGCCGCGGCCAGCCACAGCGGTGGCAGCAGCACCAGTCGCGCCAACAGCCTCCAGCACGGCAACAGCGGCGCCTCGCGTCGAGTCAGCGCGGGGGCCAACGCGGCGCTGACACCGCTCATGATCAGCAGCGGCACGAGCAGCGCTACGCCCGGGTCGCCCGTGCAGTGGATGACGCCACAGTCACCAGCGGCGTCCGTCTTCTCGTACAGCCTGTCGAGCCCACCACCAGCGCTCTCGTCTCCAACCTGCGCGCCGGCCATGTCCAGTGACGGCTACCCGGTCTACCCGAGCAGCAACGCCGCGACAAACGCATCGTACTACTACGGATACGCCAACGGCATGGCCGCCACCGCGTACCCGCAACAGCAGTACCAGACACAATACAAGCCACCGTCCCCGCAGCAGCACTACCAGCAGCAGCAGCCTCAGCAGCAGCAGCCTCAGCAGCAGTCGGGATACCGCTTGCCGTCACCATCGATGGCCCCGCGGTCTCAGGGCATGTACCCAGAGCGTCTTCCGCTGCGGCCGCAGGGAAGCCAGTGGTCCACCGCGCAGAGCCCCTACGCCCAGCAGGCCGTGCTGTACTAATCGTCGACGTGGGCGATGACAGCTTGTCTGTCTGGGTGTGTGTGTGTGGCGCGACCTCGCTACTTGAGCCTCTGTTGTGATGGTGTTGTTTGGTGTCTTTCTTCTTTTCTCCTCAGACCACGGTTTTTTTCTTTTGTGTGTCCTCTTCTTCGTTGACATTAACTCATTTAACAAGCACCAGTATTTCTTCTGGTTTCACATACAAGCAGTTTCGTTCTTTTTTTTTTTCGTTGTGGATGTGTGACTCAGTCACTCAAAAGAAAAGAAAAGAACAAGGTAATGAATTGGAAAAGCAAACAACAACAACACAAAAAAAATTGGAGTCGTCAACAGCTCATCTCCGAGTTATCTTTCTCTTTATACATCTCTCTAGGCACGCCTCCCTCCTCTATTGTTTCTTTTTTGTTTCCTTTCCCCACGGTCTTTCCCGACCGAGTTGATTGCGCCATCTCTTTTTCTTTCTATACCCATCTACAGGAGTGGATCGCCTGTCTTTCATGTTTCCCCTTTTTCTTTTCAGTGTGCCAACACTGAGTTTTTTCTTTGTGGTTGTTGTTGTTGATTTTGCTTTTTTATTTTTCTACTCCATCAATTCATTCTTGTGTTTTTTTTCATATGGTTCCGTCGCCGTTTCCACTGCTGTGTTTTACATGCGGTCAGAGGTGCCTTCTCTTTCTTTCCTCCACACAATCTTTTGCAAACGACAGATGCGTCTCAACATTTGTTCACTCCCTCTCTTTTTTCTTTTTCAACACGCGTTTTCACTAATCTCCGTTGTTGTTCTTCTCAGTACCAACTTTTTTCTCCTTTTTTTTTTGCGTGCGCTTGTTCCCCCTTTTTCTTCTTAGGCGTAGCACGTCGTAATATCACGACGTAATACCTGGGTTGAATGCCTCCTCTATACTCCCTAATTGTTTTCCCTTTCGGTTTCCCCCGTTTCATTCGTGTTTCTTTTTGTTTCCCTTCTTTCTCCTCATTGCACCTTATACACTCTGCGAAGCTCACTCCTCCATCTTCACCGACGCGCCTGTGTGTTCACGAGTGCAAGTCACCGTGTTTTGTGTGGTGCACCTCATGGAACAGAAACGTCGTGGAACAAGAGAGAGAGAGAGAGCATGCCTGTCAGCACACCCGCCCCCAACACCCCACGCTGGTTTCGAATCACCTCAGAAGACGCATTTTTGCTTCCCTACTTTGGTCAAAGAGACTCAGTCGTAATGTGTGCCTCAGCCATCGCAACCCGTGCATCTCTCTTTTTTTCCCCCTCCGTGGGGCCAAAACCACTGCGCTACATCTCAGATATTTTTCCTCGTTTTTCCGGGTTTTCTTTTCGTTCCATCTCTTCTCGTAATCGAAACTCGACGTTTCCAATCAATTCATCAAAACAAAAACGCGTAACAGTGGTTATTTCTCTCCCCAAAATGCTGAGACACAATCTATAAACAATGAAAAAACACAAAAACTCTGGAGTCAGTGAATGAGTGATGGGAGAGAGAGAGCACGCACGTGTGACAGAAAAGCCGAGCCAGTATTGATCCCAGCTCTCTCTCTCCATCTTTCCTTGGCAGACGGCTTCGCCTACAAACACGGATATCTTTGACCTGGTTGTTGTCAGATCGAATCGTCGTGTTTTGTTCTCTCTTCTCCCTTTCACGTCCCTCGCCTACGCGAGACAGGCGTTGGCTGACAGCAAAATCGTAAGAAAAAAATACAAGAACTGAATCTTCGCTCACCCACCCACACACTCATTTCCTCCTCCTCCTCATTTCTCTCTCTCTCTCTCGTACTTTGTACGTGCGCAACTACTACGCACATTTGTGTAGAGTATTTTTGAAAAACAAACGTTTCTCTCCAACTCTTTCCCCCTGGGTTTTTTTTCATTTCTTTCCTCGCCGTCACTTTAGAAAATGTCAAGTGTGGACCTTACAAAGACGGAGGACGCGCAGGCTGAAGACGTCTACACCACCACGGTGGCCCTCTTCAACAACGCCGTCTCCAGCCCTCGCGTGCTGGCTGAGTGTGAGAACTACCTCGCCTACACCCTCAAGAACGGCCACACGCTGCGCCTCATCTTCCGCTCGAACAACATCAAGGGCTCCCTGCGCGAGCACACCAAGCCCATCCGCGCCGTCCGCTTCGTCAACTACCGCAGCAACGTGGCCGCGTCGGCCGCGGACGGCGAGTTTCTCGTCTGGGTCGTGAGCAACGACAACCCTCCCAAGGCTGACCCCAACGAGGCGTCGCTGACCGTGAAGTGCTACTTCAAGCTGACTGACCAGGTGACGATCCCGCGCTTCGCCTTCTTCATCAACCCCGCCGCGATGGGCCCCGACCTGCTGATCCTCCACGAGTCCAAGGCCAGCGTCCTTGAGAGCTCCAAGCTGATCGCGGCCTACGAGTCCGAGACGCTCACGGCCACACTCGCCGCCAACAGCCGCGAGCTGCGTGCCCTCAACGTGCCCGCCTCCAGTCAGTCGCTCTGCGCCACCAACACGAGCGGCTGGTTCGCCTTCACCACGGAGGAGACCCTTGTTGTCGCCTGCACGCTGCGCAACACGAGCACGCCGGCCTGGCACGCCTGCGACAAGGCACCGGTGAAGTCGCTGGAGCTGCTTATGTACCCGGACCCGACGAGTCCGTCTACGCTGCTGGCCGGCAGCGATGCCAAGGTGTTCCAGTGGCGCTTGGAGGGTGATGCGGAGCCAGTGTTGGTGCGCACCTTCCTCTTCGGTGACCGCATTGAGGCGATGCTGGCCTCGCACCACACCTTCGCCATCTTCAACAGCCAGAGCAAGGTCGCCCTCGTCGAGTGTGCGCAGCCGAACGACCAGTACAAGGCCATCACCTACCAGATGCCGTTTGAGGTGACGGCGGGAAGCCTGTGCTTTTACCGCACGACGCACTTTGGCTGCGCGCTTGTGGACCGCGGCGACGCGATTGAGATGGTGCAGCTGACGGTGCGCAAGCCCCCCACCAAGGCCCGCGAGGAGCGCAAGAAGCCCAGCGCCGCGGAGGCGAAGAGCGAGGCCCCGACCAGCGACAAGCCGAAGCAGCCGACGCCACCTGCTGTCACGTCCACCGCGAACGCGATGCCGTTTGTGGACCCGGCCATTCTTACCGCGAGCCCGGCCTCACCGTCGCCGCCACCCGCCGGCGCGGACAACAAGGGCGGTGCCGCAGAGGCGCTGAGCAATCTCATGAACCAAGTGCGTGCCGCGAACAAGCAGCAGCAGCAGTCACAGTCGCAGCAGGTGGCGGTGCCGGTCCCAGCAACGGCCTCTGCGGCGGCACAGCCGTTGGCCACGAGTGCCCCCGCCCCCGCCCCCACCCCTGCCGTTGTCGCGCCGAACCACCAAGCTGCGCGTGCGGCCATTCAGAACTCCGCGCTGCTGCAGACCCGCGATGGTCCGCTCATGGAGGCCGCGGAGAAGGGCGATGAGAACATCGAACGCCGTCTCGCCAGCATCCGCAGCGTCCTGACGACCATCAACGACATCCTCCGGCTCACGCCTGGCCAGGCCTCGCGCGACCACGAGGAGCTGCTGAACCTCGCTCTCGAAGCCCAGATGACCCAGCTGCAGCAGAACACGCGCAGTGGTGCGACGCCGTCGTCGGCCAGCGCGAGCAGCCCCGCCGCAACGCTGCAGCACGACCAGGCCTTCAACTCGTACGCGCTGGCGTGCTTGATGGCGCCGATCGCACGTGAGATCTCAACGGGCGTCACCACTGGCATCACCCGCACACTGCAGACGGAGCTGGACAACGCCATCAAGAACGCCTTCGGTGACAGCGTGCGCGACTCTCAAAAGCAGATTCTGAAGCAGCGCCTCGACGAAGCGCTGGAGCAGAGCTCCAAGTACTACGCCGACGTGGTACGCCAGCGTCTGCTGGAGTTCACCAACAACGAGCTCCGTGCGGCCTTTGCCGAGGTGAACGCGTCCATGAGCAAGGTGATTAGCGACAATCGCCGTCTGCAGCAGCAGCTGAACCAGATCGTCAACTCGGGCATCCTCAACGAGGTGGCCAAGATGAAGACCGAGCTGCGTGAGCTGCGCGTGTCGGCCCAGAGCGGTGCACTGGCGTCTGGTGCGGCAGCGGGCGGTGCGGCGGGCACGGGTGCCAACCCCAGCGCCTTCCAGGGTGCGCGCCCCACACCCGAGACCATGCTGTCCACGGCGAAGTCGTCGATCGAGAACGGCGCGGTGGCGGCGGGTCTGGACTACATGGTCATGGCGCAGATTCCCGAGCTCACCGTGAAGCTGTTCGAGCAGCTCCCCGATGAGGTCTACTCGCGCGCGACCGCGGACAAGTCTGTCAGTGATGACACGTGGATCAAGACGCTCACGCTCATGACCACGTCGGGTGCGGCGCAGGGCAACGACGCGAACGTGAAAGTGGCGGAGACCCTCTTTGATGTTCTCTCTGAGCGTGATGACTTGATCGACCGCAGCTCGGCCGACGTCAAGCTTCTGCGCAGCAACATTCGCCACTTCGTGTCGCGCGCAAAGGATCGCGTGGGCAGCAACGACGGCCAGGAGACGCTGCGCAGTCTTGAGAAGCTGATTCAGTAAGTGCGGCATTTAACGATGAAGTGAAAACTAGTTGACAAGGGCTATTTTAAAAAAAAATTCAAAAGCAGTGACGGCGATGCCCGAGCAAAAAAAAAAAAGATGAAAAGGCAGAGAAAACAAACCAATTTGATAAAATGTTAAGAGAAAAAAAGTCACTGTCGTTCGTGTGCGGCCCGCACGTGCACATAGCAGAGGATGAAAAGGAAAACGAAACAAACAAAAAAAGCAGCAGAGCAAAACAACGTTGGAAAAAGATACCACTTATACCTCTCGATCTCTTTACATGCCTGTATTTTTCCTTTTATTCAGAACAGTATTCCCCCCACAACAACACAAACGAATGCAAGGCACACACACGCATACTCACTTTGATACTGAGCACACAGAGCGACCAAGCAAACACGCGCTGGTCTCGTGGCCGCGCAAGCTTTTTTTCTAGGCGCCCTTAATTGAATGCTCTCTCTATCTCTGTGTGTGGATAATCCTTGGTGGCTGTCGTTGTTATTTCGTCCATGGTGTTGTTGTCGTTGTTTATTCTTGGTGTCGGCCACTTCCTACCTCGTTTCGCTTTTTTCAGTTGCACAGGAAGCTATCAGGTGTACTTTTTTTTTGGTTGTTTTGAGTGTTTACCTGCGTGACACCGGTGTTGATGTTGGCCTTTTCTTTTCTTCCTGCATTCGTTTGTGGCGATTTTTGCGATATTTTTGCTTGGATCAGTGTGTGTCTGCACGTGTCAGTTGCTACTCCCATTGCCAGCTTTTAATGATAACTCTTCGCAAAACAAAACAAAAAAACAGAAAATGTGGTCCTTCAAACGATTGCCTGTGCGTGTTGCACGGATATCGCCGTGTGGCGGAAACAGTCGTTGACCCCACTCGCACACCGACTCACACGAAATCAGGGGGAGAGGGGTAGAACGGCCTCCTGTGCCCCTGTGCTGAGGCTGAGAGGCTGGATGCATGCGGTCCCACCTGGTAAAAGTGACGTGTCTCTTTGCGCTGGACGGAGCGGTCACACTACTGTCAGGCGGAAGCGGGAGGGAACAGAAAAGCACCCTTAAAAAAAAAACAGATGCAGATGCAGAGAGATGCCCACGCAGTCACTTACTCACCACCACCACGACACTCATTCATCACGCCCTTCGCCACATTCCTCTCCTGATCGTGATACTCACCTTCACCTACTCCGTTTCCTTTTCTCTCTCTCTGCCTGTTGTCCGTAGAAATCTCCATCACGAACACCCAATAACAGCGAGGCGTGGGGGAGGCTGTTGTTTCAGACCGTATACGTTCCCCAGCTTTTTCTCTCATTTGCTGTTGTATCATCGACACACATAGACAATAATGTTTCGCTCCTTCCGTCCGGCCTCTGCGTTGGCCACTAGTCTGCTTCTTCGCACCCAGCTCCCCGCTGGGTTGAGTCGCGCCACTGAAGTCGCTCCGCCCGACGCGTGCAGCTGCGAATCTGCAGCGCGCTTGGTGTCCTCATGGACCGCTTTGTACGAGCCGCGACGTGGGTTTCACGCGACACCGTCACCGCTTCTCACGGGCTCGGGTGTCAAAAAGAAGAAAAAGAAGGTCGTCAGTCGCAGTGCCAGCACCAGCAGGAATGGGACGGCGGCGGCTGCCAAGGGCCACACCCGTGGCATGCCTGGGTTCGCGCGGCGAGCCAGCGCAACAGGCGCATCGATTCGTGCCGCCGCGCTGGCCTCGGCAGCAGCGCCAACCAAGGCCGCATCAGCCGCAGCAGCGGACACAGAACTCGATGAGATCGCGGCCGCAGACGCGTCGACAGAGCGTGAACACGACCCCAGCCACGAGCATCTCGATGGCCTGGCTGATGATGAGGCGGTGGCGGAGACGGTGCCGCCCGCATCGCCCCTGCCCGTTTACGGTGAAGCGGAGGAGGTGGAACTTGCAGCGCAGATCACGGAAAGCGGCGACGGACATCCTCACCATCATCACGCGCACGATGCGGTCGATGTGGATGCATTCGGTGATGATGCCGAGCACATGGAGGACCCTGCCACCAGCACCAACACGGCCACCACAGTCGCCGTCACGCAGGCAAGAACAACAACAACAGTGACCGGAGACCACGATGGTCTGGGGGCTGCAGACACCAGCAACGCCCATCTGTCACCGAGCGTCGCCGTCGGCTCCCTGCTCGACTTTGAGAGCCCGTTGAACCTCCGTCTCTCCACGCTGACGCGCCAGGACGGCAAGGCGTTTCGCGCGCTCACGGTCACCTTTCCCCTCGAGCGCGCGAGCATGAACTTCGAGGTCACCTTCGAGGATATCGCGAGCGGTGCACGTCTGACGTGCAAGCTGGACGACGTCAAGTCGCAGTACTACGAGTGGGTCGCACAGTTCCGTGCCTCCTTCGTCACGCTCTTCTTGCCGACAATGCAGCACCCCAACGCGACGCTCCTGCAGAACGCCATCATGAACCGTCAGCCCACGCGACAGCCCGTGCCTGCCGACGTGGCCGTCGCGCCGCGCCTTCAGGAGGATCCCGATCACCTCTTCTTTTCCTACACGAAGCTGCGCGAGATTGTCTCCAAGAAGAAGAACGACACGAGCATCAACGGCCAGCTGCTCACCGTCGCCGTCCTCAACGCGTACCCAGAAGAGTGGAAGAACTTCATCACGACGCCCGGCGCGTGCGCACCACAGCAGTTCCTTCTCGCGACCTTCAACTTCAAGGGCAAGGACGGCACGGTGCTGAACAAGGAGCTTCTCCACGCGCAGCTTGGCCTCGTCGCGGAGGCGAAGCACGCAACGTCCATCATCGCCGCGACCAAGTCGTCGTCTTCCTCCTCGTCGTCTGGGAGTGGGCGTAAGCACGGCACACACAGCCCAGCACTCGTCAAATCAAGTGACCCGTGGTCGCTCATCTTTGTCTCTGCACCGGTGAACAGTGCGAATGGGATGCCGAGCGCGATTCCACCCATGCAGGATCTGCTGACTGGACAGTTCGTGGAGCCACTCTCGCTGTCGGAGAAGAAGGTGGTGTACGTGGTCGGTTCCGGCAGCGCCGCCGCCGCATTTGGGATCTTTCCACCGGTCCGGAAAGGCAAGCTCGCCTACTCGATCTTGCTGCAAGACATTGAGCTGCAGCTGGGCATGAACCCGCACCAGCGGTCGACGCTCACACTCACCATGGCGCGTGCACTCGACACGTTCAGTCGCTGCACGTGGCTGAACCTGATGGCGGACGAGCTGCAGCGGAGGCCCGGGCTGCGACGCGACCCACGCCCCGCCACGTCCTTCTACCGACTGCAGCGCCGCGCCGTCCAGCGCGAGATTATCCCCAGCTTTCTGGAAAGCGTCTTCGCACCCGTGCAGCGCGTTGGGGGTGGTGGTGGTGGGGGTGTGGCAGGCGGTGCGGTGGCGGGAAGCCATGGTGGCAGTGGTGGTGGTGCTGGCGCGCAGCAAGGCAGCGGTAATGTGGCCGCCACGTCCGTCTCGGCGCGTTCAGCCCGACAGCTGAACGAACACATCCGCGTCATCTTCAACAACGAGGAGCGTCTCCAGCGTGAGCGTGCGCTGAAGGAGACTCTCTGCGGCTGCAAGGTGCTCCTCGTGCACCTCAACACCGCTGGCGTGACCGCGGCCCGGCGTGCCGATAATCCCTTCTCATCCAAGAACGGCATCGTCGAGGCCTCGACGCAGCTCTGGAGCTCCATCACGCTGCCGAATCCACCCAACGTGACGGTGCACATGAGCAAGTCGGGGGCCGAGGGTGTGCGTGCCTTTGTCTCGCCCGACGCCATTCTGCCCAAAGACTTCCCGACGGGCCCGCGCGATGCACCAAATCCGCGTGATCGCGCCGAGAATGCTGTCCTCGTGGCCTGGGACGCCAAGCGTGTGCTGCTCTTCCTTCGCGACAGTCGGCGTCTGCGCGAGTTCCTGTCGAACGGAGGCCGCGTGTGGTGCGCGCAGTACGCACAGTACATCCTGAAGGGCTTCAACCACCACAACCTCGCCACGATGGAGCGGACCCTCGTGCAGTTCCACAATGGGCCGCTGAAGACGCAGATGCGGCCGCTAGTAAAGCTGAAGCTGGTGTACGAAACGCAGCTCGAGCTCGCGGTGAACACGCGGCAGCTGACGTCGATTGTGCACCGCATGGATGGTCTTCTGGCGTCCGCTGAGATGGAGGCCAACGGGCTCCAGCTCGTCGCGCAGGACCGCATCTCCCGCTTCGCCGACAACCTCCGGCAAGACCACGCGCGCCTGGAGAAGCTGCTGCAGGAGAAGGTCGTGGACTTCACCAAGAACATGGACGACGAGGTCCGCCAGCGACTCAACTTCCGTTCCCCGCAGGACATCACCTCGCTCATCTATGGTGGTGGGTTCTGTCGCCACCTCGGCGCCCGATTTGTGCCGATCCGCCCCACGCGCTACCCTGTGACGGCGATTCTGCCCCACGCCGCGTGCCGCGTGACCGGCACACCGATTCCCCCGCTCTACACGCAGGCCGCCTCACTACTCGGCGCTGGCGCTGCCGGGGGTGACGGGACGTCATCGTTGGGGTTCAGTGGGGGTGGTAGTGGCGGTGCCTCAGCATCGGGCGCGTCGTCCGCCACGAACATGTCCGGGGACGGTCTTGGCACGCACTTCACGGTCAAGCAGGTGAATCAGGCGCTGCAGTCCATTGACGCGGCGTGCGCGCGCAGCAACGTGGAGAGCCTGCTGGCCGGCACCGCCGTTGTGGTGCTCATTGCGCGCACCAAGATGGGTGGAATCCTCGAGCAGGTGTCCCTCTACTGCCCCAGCACGAACGCGGGGGTCGAAGAAATCAACGTCCGCATCGTCACGGATGAAGTGCTGCCTGTGACCGACAAACCCACCCTCGTGACGGTCATGCAGCTCAAGGAGATGATCCTGCAGTACAAGCCGTTGCAGAAGCTGCGGCCGCTGAGGAAGCACGGCAAGAAGAGCTGGGAGCTGCGCAACGTGCTCATCCTGACCGACTGCACGCATGAACGGCTCGAGCCGCTGGTGGACACCGGCGTCGTGGCCGCGATCGAGGAGGCCGTGCTCGGCACACGCGCGGCGTCCAAGACCAGTGGTGATGGACAAACTGACGGTGCCGCGACACCAGCACCACTCGAACGCGTCTGCTTCGCGGACATGCAGAAGGCGTTTCCCGCGCCGTCGCACGGCGTCGACTCGTTCCAGGCGGACTTCGCCGACCTGGGCACGTCGAACGCGATCCCGTTCTCGGGCAAGGCGAAGTGGGACTACCAAACGCGCGAACTCGTGTCGATGGGCGGCTACGAGGAGGCGATGAAGGCGATGCTGTCGCACTGCGCCAGTGCCATGGGCACGCCACGCGATCCCTTCCGCAACTCGCACGTCGTGCCGTCCTCGATGCCGCAGGGGCTGCATGGCCAAGAGCAGGCGACGACGCCGGGCATGCTGTGGACCGTGACGCCGCCGGCTCTGCACCCGGTGCTGTGCGCGTTCCTCAAGGGCCGCACCGCGTCCTCCAGCGCTGACGCGATGGAACGGGTGACGGTGTTTCTCTCCCCGTACAAGGACATCGATCTCACCTTCTTCTCCGCCCTGCAGGAGCTGCGCTTCACGGAGAAGAAGCTGCAGCTGTTTGAGGAGGGCTGCCTGTTCAGGGCCGTGCTGCCCGAGAGTCACGACCGCGTGCACGGTGAGTTGTGCCACTGCGTGACGGCGACTGGGCGTCTCTCCTCGCAGGCGCCGAACCTGCAGAACATCCCCAAGGAGGAGGATCTGCGTCGGCTGATGGTGTCGCGCTTCGGCGCCAAGGGCCGCATGATCGAGGCCGACTACAGCCAGCTGGAGGTGGTCGTGCTGGCTGCCTTGAGCCGCGACCCGCGCATGATGCAGGAGCTGCGCGACAAGGTCGACTTCCACTGTCTGCGCGTGTCACTCATGACCAAGGAGCCGTACGCGGACGTGATCCGCAAGTGCAAGGTGGAGAAGGACCACACCTACATCCAGCTTCGGCAGCAGGCCAAGGTCTTTTCCTTTCAGCGGCAGTACGGCGCGGGTGCCGCGACGATCGCCTCGACAACGGGTTTGACAGAGACGGAGGTCGACCAGCTCATTCACGCTGAGGAGCAGCACTACAAGGACCTCGGTCGCTACTACCAGCTCGTCATGGCGTGCGTGCAGACGGGTGCGGATCGCCTTCTGCGTCTGCGCACGCTCGACACGGGCAGCTGGAGCACGAACATGCGACGTGTGGTGATGCTCACCGAGCCGCTCTACTACTTTGTGGTGCCAACGGGCAGCAAGTTCGACTTCACCAAGACCCGCCACAGCGTGCCGCGGCTCAAAAACTACCCCGTGCAGGGTCTCGCGGGTGAAATCGTGCAGCTCATGTGTGGCAAGGTGGCGCGCCGCTTTCTGGAGACGCGCAACTTTGGTGGCAAGGCGTTTCTCGTCAACACCGTGCACGACTGTGTGTGGGTCGATGCGCATGTGTCGGTGGCGAAGCAGGTGGCGACGGAGATTAATCAGATTATGGGCTCGGCGCAGGAAGTGTTGAATGAGCTGTGGCCAGACATGAAAATTGATGTCCCCTTCTCTGTAGAAGTCGCGTCTGGTGTTTCGCTCGGCGAGATGAGCAAGTAAGGACGTCATGTGCGGTGAGGGGTGGTAGACGGATTTTATGTCTTATGTATCTCTCTCTCTCTGTCTGTCTCTCTCACACACACTGTTGCCGTGTGCGCTTCGACTGAGTTGCTTGTTGCTGGTGTGGTCAGACAAGAATGATGAGGGAGATGAGTTTGCATGTTGTTGTTTTTTTTTCTCTTCAGAGGCAGCTAGCGTGGTAGCGCCGCTCATTCATCATCTTCAAGTTCGTTTCCTCTGCTTGTTTTGTTTTTGTTTTGTTTTTGCATAGAATTCCCATAAAGACAGCACATATACTTCCCCTTTTCTTCTCTCGTTGTCTTCTCTCGTTCTCGCTATCTTTTCCGTTGTTTTCCCCCTCAGCGAGTACGAGTGACTGTGTTATGTCGATGTTTGTGTTTCGCTTCTTCTCTCCACACAACCAAAGCAAGTTCACGAGCTACAAAAGTACAACAAGAGTATCAACAAAAAAGTACGGCGTTTGCGTATTGTCTCTCGCTCAGTATTTCCAGCAGCTGTTTCACGTTCTCATAGTGTGCGTGGTCAGAACACAAGAGAGGGCACACTCCTCTAGTCATGCTTTTTCGTGGGTGTGCGTAGAGCCTACTGTCGGATTCAATGCTCCGTGGTCTGGCCTGGTCACCCCAAAGAAAAGAAAAAAGGAGGAAACGAACAACGCAGAAGATGAGACTGATCAGTCGGTTCCTTCCTCCTTTGTACATGGTACAAAAATCAACTCCGCACACACAAGCAACCACAGAAAAATATATATACACCGCCATGCGTCAACCCTCCTTTCTACTCTTGGATACATCTTCCTTCCCGTCTTGGTGCGCACGACTGTTTTTTTTTTCTCAAGTCTTCCACCGCTGTTTGGCGTTGCCTGTCTTCCCCTTTTCAGCGCGTCTCTCTCTCCCTCTATTCCATCTGTGATATCTTTCCCTTTCTTTTTTTATTATTCCACGTATTATTATTATTATTCTCAGAGCGGGTGATATTTAACCGGAAACGAGATCCCGTTTTCTTCTTCTTCTTAATTGCTCCTTTATCGTATTTCCGGCGCCGAATCTGCGACTCCGCCCCTTTGTTCAACGCTTTATACTATTTCATCTCGCAGCGCACCATTACAACCGCGACGTTTCACCATCACCAACAGCAGCACCCAGCACACGTAGCAACAGTGCCATGGCCGCCACGCAAGTCACGCAAGGATCGATCAGCGACGCGGAGCTTGCGGAGTGGGTCGCGGGGCTGCCCAACGCAGAGACGATGGTCGCCAAGTGTCTTGAGCTCGGCCTCACAATGCGCCGCGCACCCGCGTACGACGTCAGCCACCCCGCCATCACCCTCACACCCTACACGATGAACGCCGAAGTGCTCCAGACACTGCAAGAGCGTCAGCTGCTGTGGAACGAGGCAACCAATCGCACCGCGCGCAACTACGCCTTCCTCGCGGAGGCCCTGCGTGAGACGGCGCAGAGTGACAAGGCTTTCACTGGTCGTTTGGTGGACATCATGAAGCGCGTCTACTTGCAGCCACCCATCGACGGTAGCTCTGACGCGCCACTCTACCAGCCTCTCATGCTCGGCATCTTCAGGACAGACTATATGCGCAGCATCACAAGCGAGGCCGAGGCCGCGGCAGAAACGGCGGAGCAGTGGCGAAACGTGGAGATCAACACCATCAGCTGCTCCTTCGCAGGACTGTCCCCTCTCGTGGTCGCGTTTCATCAGTTCCTGACAGCGTTTCGTCAGGCAGTGCAGATCAGCTCGGGGCCGTCGTCTCCATCCCCATCATCCCCGTCACCATCGTCGTCGTCGTCGTCTGCGCTGGCTGCCAGCGACTCCTCCGCGGCCATCCCACAGGCCCTGCACGAGGCCTTGGAGGCGTGGAAGGCAGCCACGCCCCTCGCGGCGTTCCAGGCCCACTACCAAAAGACACGGCAGACGGCGCACCCGCTCATCCCAATTGTCCTCGTGGTCATTCAAGAGGGCGAGCGCAACACCGGCGATCAGTTCAAGCTCCTGCTGGGGTTGCTTGAGAGCCACGGGGTCGTCAGTCTGCGTCGTACACACGCGGCGATTCACGACACGCTGGAGCTGGTTCCGTTCACGCCCGAAGGAGCGCACACGCCCCACCCTCCCTTTGCCGTCCTCGAGGGCAAGTACGTCGCAGCAGTCGCCTACTACCGCAGTGCGTACGTGCCCGGCGACTACCCTACCGAGGCGACGTGGCAGGCGCGCGAGGACGTCGAACGCAGCAACGCCATCAAGTGCCCCAGTCTGCCGCACCACTTGATGACGTTCAAGAAGCTTCAGCAGCTTTTTACGAACATTGACGACGTGCTCGCGCCGATCGCATTCGGTGGCGACCGCGGCAAGGCTGAGGCGCTCGCGCAGCACTTTATGCCACAGTACTCGCTGAACCACGAGGAGTTCAACCGCGTTCACGCCCTGCATGGCGAGCGTAAGCGTGCGCGTGGGGACGGGAGTGACACTGTGCCAGCTGGTTCCCAGCCGCACCAACGCTCCGACTGGGCCGGTGAAGATGATCCTGAGGAGATCATCAAGCGTGCCATCGCGCACCCTGAGAACTACGTGCTCAAGCCCCAGCTCGAAGGTGGGGGCAACCTCATCGCCGGTGAGACCATGCAGAAGCTGCTGCGAGACACAAAGGCCGATGACCCAGCCACCGCCGAGACCTATCACCGTATCCGCGACGAGTACATTCTGATGGAGAAGATCCACTACGCCAAGCGGACAGGTGTTCTCTTCCGTCAGGGCGAGATGTTCGTCATGCGCGATGCGGTGTGCTCGGAGCTCGGCATCTATGGCACCGTCCTGTCGGATGACAACGCCGACGCACCCCTGCACAGCCGTGCGGCGGGATACGTCGTGCGCACCAAACCGTCGGACGTGGAGGACGGCGGTGTGATGGCCGGTGTCGCGTGTCTTGACTGCGTCCGCTACAACTGAGGTGCCGATAAGTGAGCAGTCTCAGCGCTTGTGACTGAGGGCCATCGCATCGCACGGCATCAACAATAACAACAACAAAAAACACACACAAAAAGGAAGCATGTCTCATTGAATGCGTGAAGCACTCTGCTGGAGCTCACAAAGCCGTGCGTTTGGGGGAGAACGGAAGAGGCAATGGGTAACCACATTTGTTTCTTTCTTCGCCTCTCTTTCTCCTTCTCCTTCTTTCTCTATTACACACTTTTGTTTCTGACTATTCCATATTTGATACCGATGGTTCTTTTCCTACGCGTGTGCGTAGGTGGTGCGAGAAGGGTTGCCACAGAGAAGGGAAAGAAAATCACTCCTTTCCTTATTTGTTTGCTTGTGTGTTTTTTTTCTCTTCTTATTCGTGTGGCGCAACTCTTTTCGGCATCAACAAAGAGCAAAAGCAGTAAAGCCGTAACAACAATAACAAAAAATGACAGATTCGCCCCCGCCACAGCCTCCTCAGCCCGGCAGGCTGAAGCGTGACGTTCGGGGAAACCACGTGAAGCTCTTCACAAGCGCACTGCCACTACTCATCACAAATAACGGCGCTGAGTTTCAGCGGAGAAAAAGGAAACCATGAGAGTGAAAGAGAGAGAGTCGGCTGGTGAAATGGGGACGCTGAGCCCAGGTGAAGCGTGCTCTTCTGCCTCGCTATCTTCATCTCTCTCTCTCTACCCTGTCTCCACTCATCACAAAGTTTGGTGTGTTTCACAATTGTATTCTCCACTTCTCCTCTCTTCACTCTCGTTTTCTCTCCTTCACTTTTAGGCTCGTTAGGAATAAAGCGGATGTAAAAGCATGAAAAGCGAGATGTTTCTGTTTGCAACGCGCTGTCAATGCTCATTACGATGAGCTGCCTTTGAGTTTTCAAGGTGGTTTCACGCAACGTTGCTGCCTGTTTCGGTTTGGCAGTGGTGTTGTGTATAGGCTTCACTGATGAATGAGACACAGAATGTGTGTTTGTGTATATGTTGTGTGTATTGTGTGTGTATCACGAGCGGTTAGTCAGCTGTCTTTTCACCAGTCCATGGAGAGTTTGCAGCGTTACGCTTCTCGGAGAGCTGGTGGTGATGGTGCCTCACGATGGGTTAGCCAGCTGCTTTTCCAATGTTCATGGATAGTGTCAGCTCTACGCCTGTCGAAGATGGACAAATGCGTGCAAGAGGTAGCGAAGTAGGCAGCGAGAGAGATGGGAATGGGTAGATAGTGCGGGTTCACGAGCGAAACCTCGTCACTATCATGTTCTGTTCTCCCTCTCCCCTGAAGGCATGCTGGTTGTTCAGCTGCTTGCGAGTGGGTTGCTGTGTGTCGCCAGTCTGTGCTTAGGAGCCGTCAAGTCGTTTTCACACAGTGCTGTCACCAGTTACGGCTTGGTAGTGGTGTTGTGTCCAGGCTTCACTGATAAATGAGACATTGAATGTGTGAACGTATGTGTATCACGAGCGGTTAGTCAGCTGTCTTTTCACCAGTCCATGGAGAGCTTGCAGCGTTACGCTTCTCGAAGAGTTGGTGGTGATGGTGCCTCACGATGGGTTAGCCAGCTGCTTTTCCAGTGTTCATGGATAGTGTCAGCTCTACGCCTGTCGAAGATGGGCAAATGTGTTTTTTTTCTTGCTTTTCGCAACTCAGAGAACACTCAATTTCCACCCTCAAACAAACAAAACACGAAGCACAGCTTGTTTTTTTTTTCGCTCTACAATCAGTTGTGGTGATTAGCAGATCATTGGAGCCGCACCCTTGGCTCCACTCGCTCACTCCTACGCGTACCGTGACGTCTCGCAAATGTCTTGATTCCCTCCTTCTCATCTACTTCATCCTTTTCCTTCTCTCTCTCTCTCTCCTGTTCTCTTATTCGGTCCCCCGCCCCCATTTAACCTAAATTCATGGCGTGGTCACTGATGAAGAGGTGTTGTTCTTCTGTTTTTTGTGTTTGTGTGGTTTCTTCCTGTTTCCCAACGCTTGTGGTATTGACCGCTGCAACTTGTTAACTGCACCTCAAAAAAAAAAAAAAAAAGGCTGCACAAGAACGGCTTTACGTATCTGTTGTATTGTTCTTTCCCTCTTTTTCTCCATCTCACTCTCTCCATTTTTGTTTTTCTGTTCCTCTAGCCCACCATTGTGTTCCCCGTTTTTTTGTTTGTTTTCTTTTTTCGCACAGTCGGTCAGTGTTGACAGTTGCCTCGTCCTCAGTCGGCAAGTCTGTACGTGCACTGCGAGGGTTCACAAAGGGGGATCTTTAACTTTTAAGCAGTTTGTTTTTCATTCTTAGTGTCCTTCCACGGAAATTGTACTGCGTCACAGCGCCTGTGGCAGCCTAGGTTAAGTTTATATATACACATATCGGTTTGCTTTAAATCTTCTCCTTCATATTTTTCTTCTTTTTCCCCTGTATCTTTTTTTCTGGATTGTGCACCTCCGCATTTTTTTCTTTCCTTCTCTTTCGCGTGGTGTTCACATTGCCTAGCCCAGTCCGTTATCGTTTTTCTCTTTTTTGTTTTTGGTTTTGTGTGTGCATTCTTCCATCCGGAAATATCGCATTTTCCCTTCCTCTCTCTCTCTCCCTCACTAATATTGTTGTGATTGTCGCTTGTCTATCGTTCCTTTCTCAGCTCAACAAGAACAACATCACAAACACACACAAAAAAGAATCACTGCTTAGAAGAAGCAGTTTGCCGAGCACACACACACACAAAAAAAAAAGCAATCATGCCACGTGACGCGCAGCGACAGAACGGAGCCGCAGCAGACGGTGCCGTCGCACCTCACCGCACGACACGCCGCACAGTCACGTCAGCCAGCAAGCCCAGCACGACCACCACCACCACAGCAGCAGAAGCAGGTGCAGGCACCCGTCGCACGCGACAGGGCACCACCACGCAGGTCAAGAAAGCATCGACCACCACATCGTCGTCCGGCAAGGCCAAGCCACGCGCCAAAAAGGCGGAGGAGAAAGTCGCCTCGACGCACCAACTCGAGTCGAATACCGCTCTTCTCAGGTCCACAAGCCCCACCACGGTCTCCGCCAACCAAGACTTCCCCGCCATCCTCTCGCCACATGGTCGGCACCCCAGTGGCGGTGCGGAGCCGATGGGGCTCATGACGTTCAACGAGATGATGGGCTCCTTGTCGGGCACGTACAACGTCTCGCCGAACACGCCGACGCCAAATCTGCTGGACAACAGGTCACCGGGTTTGTCACATTCGCGGCGCCGCCGTGGGCAGCATTCACCTGGTGTAGCGTCGCCGGGTGCTAGCGTATCGTCTCCAGGCGACCCACAAGCCTCCCTCGGCGTCAGTCAGAAGAGCGAGGGGCAATCGCTGGAGACCTCGACAAGATCGGCCGGTGCAGTCAGTGGCCGCCCGCGTGGTCGGCAGAACGCGCCGGAGATGATGCGCGAGAAGCACAGGGAACGCGTTCGCGAGGCGCGCAAGCAGCAGCAGCAGAAGGCGGCGGCGGATCTGGAGGAAAGCAACGCCGCGGCAGAAACCCCGCATGCAATCGATACGGCCGAGCCGTCTCCTGCCCCCGACTTCGTGGACAGCACGGTGAACGCAGGCGTGGAGTCTGTAAAGGAGTCCGCGCTAGAAAAGTCGGAGAAGCAAGAGGAGAAAGTCGAAGAGAAACCCGACGAGAAGAAGCCCGAAGAAAAGGCAGACAATGACCCTTCTGCACCGTCCCCTGATCGCGCCTACGAAAAGCCATGGCTCATCAACGCGGCCAAGCATTCACGCAGCACCTCAATTGATGTCGCAGCAGCAGACGCGGCCGCAAACGACGGCAGCCGCACACGGGCCCGGGCCAAGAAGCCAGCGGAGAAGCCAACCTCACCTGATCGACGCGCACGCGCACGCACGCGCGATGCACAGAAGTCGACCGCGGCACCCAGCTCCCCGGACAGACGCACCCGCAGCCGACGTGGCGATGACGCAAGCCGAGCCGAGGACGGCGCCAACAGCAGTTCGCGTCGCGAGCGCTCAACCGCTCGCACAGCACCGGGCACCAACAAGACCACCGATACCAAAACCGCAGCGAAGACGCGCGGCTCGGTGCAGCCGAACACCTCCACAAGCTCGTCGCGGCGCCGCACCCGTGACGAGGCCAACGAGAGCAGTCTCACCATCAACACGGCCCCGATCGAAACACCGCCAGTGATGCATCCGACCTTTGTGCGCCTGGAGAGCGGGAGCGTCGCCTCCGAGATCCACGAGCGCGTCGTGCAGTCCGTCAGCACGTCGCTCTACGACGGCATCTACACGGAGCTCGCGGACTGCGAGGAGGCCGAGATCGCACCCGTGTTTGAGCGTCCGCTGTCGTACTACGAGCAGCTCATGGTCCGCCGCCACGGGCAAAACACGGTTGCCCACTACCAGGTCGCGATGGCCAAGCGCAAGAAGAGCCTTCGTCAAGAGAACTCGTTGATGCCTCTGACCACCTACGGCGGCGTGGCAGGCGGTGGCGTTGTGGAGGACCTGAAGCACATGGCCCGTGTCGTGCGCTACTGTCTGGAGGAAGAAAACTGGCGCATTGCGATGGAGGCGCTGTCCTCGTTCCAGGTGTTGTGTGCAAAGCTGCTCGCCCCCACGCACCGCCCCGGTGAAACACTTGATGACGACGATGCGAAGAGTGACGTTGAGGGGCTATCCAAGCTTGTCGCGCCTGGTGGTCACGCCAGCGGCGATTTCGTCGTCTCGTCAGTGAGCTCGCGCTCTCTGCAGTTCCGCATCGAGGACCCCAGCGAGCAACCGAGTCCCATGGCACGTCAGGCCTCCGCAGCGGCGGCGGTGGCAGATATGAAGGGAGCGCATGAGACGTCCTTCTCTCCCCTGACGCCCGGAGTCGGCAATGCCGATGTGGTGGACTCCGGCCCACTCACAATCGAAGGCGCCACGGGGGAGAAGACGAGTGGTGGCGCCCACGCAAAGCGCCGCCGTCGTGGCCCGGTGGCTCCGCCCGTAGCGCCCGTCTCTGTGTGCCCCATCATGCACCTCGTCTCCTTCTCTCGCTTTGAGGTTGGGCAGGAGCTGAAGCGCATGGTGTGGTGGTGCGCGGTTCACCGTCTCGCGCGCTTCTCGGTGTCGGTTGGCGTCGCAGCGGGCGGAGACGCGCTCTCGACTGCGGGCTCCTCCTTTGCTGGCCCCAGCACGGCTGACGTGTCGTACCCCACGCTGCCCTCAGGCCCGTCGCCCGTGCTGCACCCGGCCGCACACCCAAGCCACCGCCGATATCGCGAGGGGCAGCATTTCTCCGTCTTCTACGACACGGTGGTGCTGCTCCTGTGCACCGACCTGTGGCTGCGCAATCGTGTGGACCTGTTCAGCCGGAGTCGCGTGGAGGGACTCATCACGATCGCCATTCTCCCGTCTGCCCTAGAAGAGGCGCGTGCGAAGGACTGGGCCCACTTCCGCTCGTACGGAAAGCCTCAGCTGGAGCAGTACGCACAGCGTGTGGCGCAGAACGGGAGCGCCGCCAATCTGTGGGAGGCGACCGCGTCCAGCAAGCGACGCGACAGCGTGGCAGGTGCAGGGGCGTCGTTCTCGTCTGCCGTCGATGACGCGGAGCGGTTCACAGAAGCAGGCAGCCCGACGACCCGGATGGCATCGCCACCACGCGACAGGCGGAAGGACCTACCGACCACATCTGGTGTGAGCTTCTTTGCGTAAATGTGGCTCGTGCAGCAGCAGTAGCAGGGCCGAGGGGAACGACGATCGTGTATATTCCTCCGCTTTTTTGAGTTCTTCCTCCTCTGCGCAGACTTTCTTTCTTAGTCGCATTGTTGGTAGTTGATTCCGGCCTTTCCATGGCGTTGTGGTTGTCGGATTAGGCAACAGGGTGTGCAACTGGCTCACACCACGTTCATTGCTTTTTTTTTTCCCTGTCTCTTTCCTTTTTTTTCGTTTGCTGTTGTTGTTGTTGCTGTTGTTGCGGTTTCTGTTTCCTCATTTTGCTTCTGTCTTCAGCCACGTAGATTCTGAGGATGTCGCAAAAAAGAAAAAACTTTCAAAAACAAAACCTATTAAATGACAACATCATTGATTGGAACGTTTCGGTGGAGCGTACATAGCGCGAAAGCTGTGTGTGCGAAGCTGTCTCCTTTCAGTGTGCTGCGTGCGCTGACTCACTGACGTGGTCCGCTTCTCTTTGATTTGCCCTCTTCCACTTTACTGTTGCTGTTGTTTTTCTTCTCCTTGACCGTGTCGAAGAGAAAAAAAACTTACACACGAATGAGCAACAAAGTGTGGTGAAGTGAAGACGCCAAGGAATCAATCGCCGTCTCTCTCTCTCAAGCGCCTCCTCGCCACGGACATCAATACTCTTTTCCTCGCTCCTCTATTCCGCACAACTTTGCCCACTCTCTAGCTCATACACACTCGTCCATTCGTCTGTGTGTGTATATATATCTTCCTCTCACACACGCATATATTCCCAGTTTCTGTCGTTGTTGCCATGGCCGCCGCTGCTGCCTCCGCTAGCCGATTCGCTGCCTTCAAGGGCTTCCTCGCGAACAACAGGCGTGAGATGTTTTTTGGCTTCGTCGCCTTGCTGGCACTCTCCGGCGTGATTCGCAACGAGCTGATCCGCAACGGCGTCATTGGCCGTCCGCGTGTGGCGGTTGACGGCAGGCCGAAGGTGGACCGCACGTTCGGCAAGAGCCAGCGCGAAAAGATTGAGTGAGACGCGTCACAGAAGCGGTCAACGTGCACATCAAAAAAAAAAAAGACGAAACTCACAAAAAAAAACGTAGGCGAAGGGGGCGTGTCAGTCAGAGGACTCACTGAGAAGGTGTACCTTCATGTCACATCCGCTGTTGTTTTTGTTGTTTTTCTCTACGAGCATTGTAGGGTCTGTGTGTGTATATACGGATTTTTTTCTGTGATGATTCGGTACTCCACAGAGTTTGTAACATCAAATCAAACGTAAAGATTAAAATCTCTCGCTGGCGTCGTGCAAAGCGAGACTGCGGCTGCATTTGCTGTGTTCATAGCCACGAGCACAAGATACGCCGAAGCACGTACGTGGTCTTTGCCACTCTGACTGAAGGCGGTGACCTGCTGTGGCCCAGCTTGTTTCCTCACGAGTATTGTTGCCACGCATACACTTGTCCATCCATCTGTCTTCTCTTTTTCCTCTCACTCTTTCTATCACTCTTTCTATCACCTCTCCTAGGTTCCATCCGACAGCACAAAGGCAGTACAGTATAACAGACAGAACGTTACTGCGAAGAAGAAAAAAGAACAGAAACAGAGAACAGCGCGGAGAGAGCCTGAGTGGGAACAAAGCTGAGCAAGGGACATCAGCTCACATACAGATATACATAGTTCACCCACTCCCTTTCAGCCACACCACACGCACGAACGTAACAGCCACCCGGATATACTTTTTTCGTGTTTTTCCTCGTTGTGTGTTTGTTGATTTACCCTCTTCTCCCCCCCCTTTGTACTGCTGTTGTTTATCCAGAACTGAGCCATCGTTTTTTTTTTCTTCTCTCCGTTGTACATTGATTTAATTTGATCTGGCCCGCGCCAATTTCTTGTTCTCTTCGTTTGCTCTTTCTCTCTTTTCACAATCCGACTACAGTCGTGTACTTTATCTTTTCTTTTGCATTCAGTTGCTGCTCCTCTCTGGTTTGCTCTTTTTTTGTTGTTGTTCTTTCTATCCTGGCAAAAGGCTTCTCACCAAATTGAAAGCCGAGGTGTAACAAGACACACACGCAGGCAAGAAGTAACAGAGGAAGTCATTCTTGCTCCTCTCTCTTTTTTTTACTCTAGTTTTCTGTCCCGATGGTTCGGTCGCAGAATGGGAGCGCACGCCCTGGCGGCACGCCGCGCAGTGCCGTGAAACCCAAGCCCGGTGTCTCCGCACGCCCCTCGCTGCCACCGTCGTCACGCACCCCACCGCTGCTGTCCTCGCCGCGTCTCGTGCCAGCAAGCGGAGGTCGATTGATCGCCTCCGACCCTGTGACGACGAAGAGCTCCGCAGACCCACTCACGGCGTACCCACGCTCGGGCAACTTGTACGACTCCCCTGGTGCGTTTCTGAGCCGCACATCCGCGCAGACCCCCGTCGCCCCCGCAACGCGACAGTCTGCCAGTGGCGGTGGTGACTACGTTGTCTTCAGCAATAGCGGCAACCACATGACCCGCCGGCGCGCAGGGCAGGGCGAGGCCTCTGACAGCGTGGCCGCGTTGCTGCAAGGCGGCAGTGGTGGCGCGAACAACATGCTGCTCGGCACCCGGCGGCTCTCACTCGGGTCGGGCGCGGCCGTCGATCGCAGCGATGGCGTCTCGTCGGCACTGACGCGGCTCCCTGTGGGGGCGAGCGGTGGGGCAGGGAAAACGAGTGCCCGGCCTGTGCATCCAGCCAGTGGGCCACCAACCACGTTGACGCGCCAGAACCTGCTTCTGAGTCGCAAAGGACGTCGTTCACAGGAGCATCTCGCGCCGCTGCGCCGCGAAGACCTCAGCCTCGACCCACGCAAGGACACCCTGCGCTACGGGGTCAACAACAACAACGGCGCGACAGGTGCGAGTGTGAATCCCGCTAATGCGTGGTCTGAGCGACCTGGCGGTGCCTCCCCTGCCGCGCGCCAGCAACATCAGCAACAGCAGCAACAGGCACAGCAATACGGGCAAGAGCACGGCGACGGCATGGGGACAGGCGATGACTACACGAGTAGCCCGGGCAGTGCCGCCGGCAACCGCACGCAGCCGCTCTTCTCCTCGCTTCGCTACTACACCAGCCAGCGACTCGCGCAAGATCAGCAGAACGCCGCCGAGTACGAGACGGGCGTTTTGGGCGGCGATGGCAGCCGTGCCTTTGCACTGAGCGGAGGTGTCGGCGCACCATCGTCGACGGCAGCAGCGACAGCGGCACGCAGCCGGCGCCTTAGCCTCGGTAGCAGTAACAACAACAACAATAATGGGAACGCGAATCCGCTGTCAGGCACAACGACGGGCGCCTTTAACCCCTTCGTCACGACCAATCGACTTAACTACACGGGTGGTCTTGCCACGAGTGCAAGTCCCGCGCACCCAGCTGGATCGCGCGGTGGCGCGAGTGGTGCGGGTGCGTCTCCCTCTGCTGCTGGAAACGAGAGAGACGCCCAAAAGGCGGCTGCTCTCGCGGCGCACATGGCACTGATGCCGCGTGAGCTTGTCCACTTTGGCCAGGCTTCGCCTGATCACGCCTACGACGGGGCTGGGGAGGAGGAGGGAGACGACCTCATGGGTGCTGCTGCTGGTGGCGGTGACGGTGGTGGGATGTACCACACGATCCACCCAGGCGATGACACCGATCACTACTTTGTACCCGATGGCGACGAGGATGACGACTACTTTGAAGACCCCGCGACGGAGTTGCAGCTCATGCAGCAGGCGTTTGCGCGAGAGGCCGCAGCTGAGGCGGTGGACAGCAGCAACGGCGGCTCGCCATCCCCAGCGGGTGCGAAGGGGGCGGGTAAAGGCAAGAAGAAGGACCATGGCGCCTCGCCTGGCAAGGGCAAGAAGAAGAACAACGACGGCGGTGGCCACAACACGAACGGGAACGCCGTCGCGCAGCCGTACGACTTCCGCGTTGTCCTGAGCAGCGGCAAGACAGTTGTTAACGCCGTGCAGCTGACGGTCGGTAGTGGCTGCGTGCAGGGCCTGCGACCCACCATGGAGGATGAGCACGTCGCGAAGCTGCATCTGGCAACCGTCAAGGAGCAGTCCGTATCGGTTGTGGCGATTCTGGACGGCCACTGCGGACGCCGTGTTGCCGAGCTCGGGGCGAAGTACTTGCCCGATTACGTCTGCAAGCACGAGGCACTCGGCGAGAACACCGCGCTGGCCATTGTCGAGTCCATTGTGCAAGCCGACCAGTCCATCTACAAGGTCTGCTGCGGTCCACCGTCGCCTCAGCAGAAGAACGCGCGCAGCAAGCTCATGAGCACGCAGCGGCAGGACTTCGCACGCAGCCTTGGCGGTGGTGGTGGCATGAGCCACGATGAGTCGGGCGGCTCGACACTGATCGCGGCGGTCGTGCTGGGGCGCATGTTGTACGTCGCGTGCCTTGGCGATGCGCGTGCGGTGCTGTACGATGGTCGCACGACGATCGCCATGAGCGAGGACCACAAGCCCAACAACGCAAAGGAGATGAAGCGCATTAACCAGTGCGGTGGCTTTGTGCAGTTTGGACGTGTGTGTGGTGTGCTCGCCGTCAGTCGCGCGCTCGGGGACTACGAATTCAAGGAGCAGGCTGGCACTGCCGGAACGGGCCGGGGCGGTGGTGTGGGGAAGCTGCAGTTCCGCACCGACAAGGAGTTGATGGTGTCGAACATCGCCGATGTGCGTCAGATTCAGCTCACAGACGAATCCAAGTTCCTGTTGCTCGCGTGCGATGGTCTTTGGGATGTGATTTCAAACGAGCAGGCAACGCAGTTCATTCGCGACTTTTTGCTCTTCACGCCCGAGATCAGCGACCCGCAGATTCTGTCGGGGCAAAAGCCGCGTCCGGCCCCGGCGGTGGTGGAACGCATGCTGAACAACTGCTGCCGCAAGCTCGCCGAGTTCGCCGTGTCATCGGGCAGCACGGACAACGTCTCCGTCACGGTGCTCTTCTTCCACGATGTCGTGGACGTCGTGGCGTCGTTCGGTGCCGGCGCAAACGCCACAGCCGGCACGGGCTCCTCTGCCTCCAGCGCACGCCGCGGCTCCCTCTTCAGTCAGTCGCGCTCGCCGCAATCAGGGCGGCAGCAGCAGCAACAGGATATGATTGACAGCGTCTTGTTTGGTGCGTCGAGGGGCGGCGCCGGGCGAAGTGGGAGCACGACGCTCATGAACGGACGACCGGTGCGTGGTGGCTCAAGCAACGGCAGCGCGCGGGGTGCGGCGCCGTCGTCGGGGCTGGAAGGCTACTTTGGCAGCTCCTTTGGTCGCAAGAGCGCATCGCGTGGAATCGAGAACACCTTCGGCAGCGCAGGAAGTGGATCACGCGCACCGTGGTAACGGCTCTATACCGCCCTCGTCACTTCCTCTCTCTCTCTCTCGTCAATCATCACCGCGGTTAACGTGTTGTTGTTTTTGTTGTTTTGGGGGGTTGTCACGACCAGGGGAGGGGGGATGTTTTATATACACACACACGCACGCACGCACGTACACATGTAGTTTTCGTTTTCTTCTTGTTCCTGTTGCTGTTCTTCCTAGAAGGAAAAGTGCGACGGCAAACAGCAAAGAAGAGGAGAGAATGAAGCGATGGATATGTATCTTACCTGCTGTCATAAATTTCGTGTCGTGAGCTCCCACATATGTTTTTTTTTTCGCTGTGACGTCAATGGTGTTGAACCCCCTCCGTCCCCCACAGCCACGCCTCGCAGTATCGTGAACAGACAAAGCACGCAAGAAACGCACGTTTCCTGCTTCTTGAATCTTGCAGTTGTGGTGTAGCTGTGGCTACTGTTGTTGACGATTCCCTTCTTCTTTTTTTGTTTTTCTTCACTGATCTCTGTCAGCCTTGGTGTCACCTGATTTCCGCACTCTCACCTCCTTGCTCCCCTCCAACGTGAAAGCTTTGTGAACAATGTTTGCGAAACGATCACCTCTTCACTCGTGTACTTCTCCTTGTTTGGATTTCCTTTGCTCTTTTTTTTTTTGCGCAGGTATGCACATCATTCCCTGGTTTTGTTTGACGTTTTTTTGTTGTTGAGGCGTTACTCGCGGCGCATTTTGTTTGCTTTGGTGTGTTTGATACACTTTCGTCATTGTTTTTTTTTTTACTCAACCGTGACTCGCTGCACGTGCAGAAAACAAAGAAGAACAAATAACACAGAAACCAGAGTGAACAATGTGTTGTGCAAACAGTGCTCATTCGAGTGTTTCCACTTGCCATGCGAAATCATTAACTTCGTTCATGTACATGCCTGTGTACTGTGTGTGTGTATGTCATCAAGAGGGAAACGCGCGGTTAATGTGCGTCCCTGTTGCTGCTGTGATCATACCACATTTCTTGCGACAAAATCGTGTGTACACGCACACACAGGTGTAGCTGGAGAAAGCTGTCAAGAACACAATCAATATCAGAGCGTGAGGAAGCTCACACTACCTCCCATTTCTCGTCTTCTTCTATCGTCCTGCCTCTCTCTCTCTTCATCGTGATGTGTCTTTTTCATGTTACGTGTTTGGTAGTTGCAAGAGAAGAAAAAAAAGCACTGAAGTGAAAGTCAACGTCGCGAAGAGGAAGGGAAAAGAAACGAATACACCAACGCAAAAACAGCGGGACGAGACGTAACCCCCCCCCCCCCTTGGACTGATGTTGACCTCAAGCCAGATGGAGAGCCTGACGCTGCGCGCGTCGTCCGTACACGCCCACGCCGCGTTCCCCTACTTTGAGCGCAGCATCAACCGACTCTCCACAGAGGCACACACGTTTCCAAAGAAGTCTGCCACAGCGGGCGAGGAGCCACGCCTGATGCGGATGCCGTCGTACTTGAACTTTTACGTTCGCTACAGGCCGGCCTCCGCGTCCTCATCGGCAAATGCGGGTGGTAAGAGTGGTGACGATGCCGAGAAGGGCTGCAAGTGGTCGCGTGTGATTCGTGTGCGCCAGCTCGCTGATGTGCGTCGTGAAGTTGAAGAACACAACAACAACAACAACAATGCGGGTGTCTTACAAGAGGCGGCACCAGGGTCTGGCACGGCTGTGCGCGAACGCCCCCGACCCGCTCCGTTGAGTCTCGGTCAGCAGAGCGCGACCGCGCCGGAGACGTCGACGGGTCACCGTGACACCTTTGAGTGGCGCAAGCGCATCTTCTGGGTCTGTCTGGAAGTGGAGGGCGAGAGCGAGCCGGTGCAGCTTCCGCAGTTGTCAAACAAGCCACCGACGGCGGACGAAGTGATGGCGTACTGCGAGCGCCACGCCGCGGACTTTCCCGATCAGACCTTCACCGACACCCCCGACGTGGTCGACGCCGTCCTGACCCGCGAGATTGATCGCAGTGACCTGCGCGTGTACGTGCCGACGAACCACCAGATCCACTTTCTCGAGGCGTATTGGAAGAAGGAGTGCGCCGCTCACGCCTGGACCGACGCAGAGCTCGTGGAGGCCAAGGAGCTGAACCGCCGCTATCTCCCTCGCAACGCGGGTGCAGCTGCTGGGCCGGTCTCAGCAACGCTCTCGCACCTGGGGAACCTCACGCTCGAGACCAACCTGGGCCTCGCCTCGTCGCAGCCGTATCAGCGAAGCAACATGCGCGGATCACACGCGGCCCTGCGCGAGGCCATGACCACGTCGCGTCGCGCACCACGGGACGCGCCGAGCAACAACAACAACAGTAGCCAGGGGTTTCTCGGCCTCCACAGCGCGTCCTCGCCGCTCTTGTGGACGCAGGCGGGGTCACAGACTGCCGGCGCGTCTGCCTTTGACGACACGCAGGCTTCGGGCGACCCGTTCATTGAGTCCGCCACGCCGATGGACAGCCAGCAGCAGCAGCGCGGCACGCAGATTCTCGCGCCGCAGACGGAGACCTTCTCGCAGCCGCTCTTGGGAGCCGCCGGTGCGAGTGGGGACGCGTCTGACCTCCACAGCGTCCCACGCTCGCCGTTTCTGCCGCGGAAGCGTCTCCGCTCGAGTTCGCAGATCGACTGCAGTCAGCCAGCCTTCAGCGGTGGCTCGTCGCCGTTCTTTTCGTCACCAGCGCTCATGGCCGTGCCCGGAGCCGCGTCAGGCTCTCAGCAGCAGCAGCCGCACCATCACCACCCCGCGCACGCCGGTGACGCCCCACACCACCCGCACTACCCCGTCTCTTCGATGGAGCTGCTCGGTGGCAGTCAGAGTAATGTGAGCGAGCCACCGAGCAGCTTCGCGGCGCACACGGCCGTGCCGTCCTCGCTGACGCCGCCGCAGCCGCAGCCGTCCTCTCAGCCCACGCCGACAGCTCTCACGCAAGCTGAGCTCCGCGCCTGGGAAGACGCGCGGCAGAGCGAGAACCTCTTCTACCAGTACGTCACCAACTCCGATCGCAGCCGCTTCATCAACATGCTCGCCAGCATCACGCAGCGCAACATGGACGACAATCGCCGCGCGCGTCTGATTGGTATTGAGAACGAGAAGAAGCGCGAGCAGAGGATGGGCTTTGAGGAGGGCGGGCTCGCGGCGGTGCGCACGGAGGAAGAGGTTGGTGCGGCGGGGGCGGCGCAGGCGGACGCTGACGAGGACGGGCGGGAAGCCGAGGCCGAGCAGAAGCCAGCTGAGCTGACCGAGGAGGAAAAGGCCGAGCAGGCTCTCGTCGCGTTCGACGCCAAGGCGGCGTCAGAGCTCACCTTTGAGTCCGTCCCGGACGACTTCTTCGCGGTCGAGGCAGACGCACCGCACGCGCCGATCTCACCAACGAGCCCCAGCACACGCGCCCGACAGCGTCGTGCCGGCGCGAATCCAAATCGGTTGGTCGTCGGTGAGGCAGAGAGGCAGGACCCTGCGCTTGTGCGTTCGCAGCTCGTGCACCGTAGCGCGACGGGTATGGCGCAGTCCTTCTCGCAGTCAGCCTCACAGTCGTGAGAAGGAACGGTATGGGGGAGAAAAGGGGGGAGAAGGGGACAGAAAACGAGGAGTCGGAGCACAACGTTGGCGAACCAGCAAGAAGTGAACAAGACAAGTAGGTGCCTACACCTCTTTCTCATTCTCTCTCACTTTTCGTCTTGCCGTTGATGCGTTGGTGTGCGCGTGTGTCGTGCGCCACCTCCGCCTCGCTGTTCTTCTCACGGTCTCTCTCTCTCTGTTTTGTGTTTTGCCCTCGTTTAGTTCTGATCGTCGTTGAGTTTTTTCTTATTTTTGCTAACCGTTATAAACGAAAAAAATTCAACTTGATTTTGTTGTTGTTGTTGTTGTTTGATATTGTTATGCGAGATGAACCATAAAAGCAAACTGCTTACTGGCGCGTGCCATCCTTCGTGTCGCATGAGTCAAATAAAAACGTTTCTGTGGATGATCATGGCCGTGACTGTATCTTGTTTTTGTTGTTGGTGGTGGTGTCGTGTGTGTGTTGCTTCCTGTCTTTCTCCTCTCTCCCGCTTTCGCTGTCGTCAGCAATGTACTTGCGCATCAGAGGATTTTTGTTTTGCGTTCCAGGCTTAAGGAGGAATGCGTAACGATGTGTGTTCTCACGCAAACAAAAAAAAACACCAGTACCACCAAAGAATATGAGATGCGCAAGTCGTCAAAACGGAGCGCCGTGCCCACCATAGTGAACGGAGTCGGTTGAGGAAGAGCTATGCGTCTTTCCCACGCCTTCCTGTGAACGGTGATGCACGGTTGGAGAACACCGTTCTGCCACTAGGACCATGTGCGTGAAACAAAGGCCTTGCAGCAATACACGCGCAAGTGTACAGCGTGTCCTGGAAGGACATCCATGGTGGCGTATGTTCTCTTTTATTCCGCGCCATGCCATCGCAGTACCTTCTCCTTTTGTTTTCTCATCCCCAAAATGTGTGTGTGTGTGTGTGCACTGTCGTACACAGATACGCGCAATTGAATAGAGTGCTGTGTCTCGTTATTCCACTCCTCCCTCTCCCCACTCTCACTCGCACTATCTTTCTGTCACTTTGATCCCTCTCGTGAGCACTGCCAGCTTGAGTCTGTACAGTGCAGCGAAGGATACGAAAAAAAGAAAAGAAAAACTCAAGTCTGCACAACAGCACGTGCAATCACTCAATGGAGAAGGACGACTACGCATTCGCCTCCTCAGTGATGCGCGAAGGCGGCGCCACCGTGGATGGTGCAGACGCGAAAAAGTCCTCCCCCTCCCCGTCCGCCTCCAAGTCCACCAAGCCGCGCTTCACAGACGCGCAGGGCAGGCAACTGACAGGAATGGGCGCCGTCGCGGCGTCCTTGATGTCCGACCAGCTCGCACGCCACGCAGTCGCGCCGCCGCCGGCGGGGATGAACTCAGCCGCTGCCCTTGAGATGTCTTGGTTCAGCATGACAGGTGGTGGTGGGAGCGCGGCCGGAGGGAGCCGCATTGGCACGTCACGGCGAGACGCGCTGGCGAACGCGTACGCGTCTGCCACGCGGCCAGATATGTTCGGTGTCGCGTCGCACCCGCAGTTGCCGCCGCAGCAGCAGCCCACTGATGACCTCGCCAAGCTGCTTGGTGTGCCGGTGGGGCAGCAGGGAACAGACCCGTCTTCATCCACGCGTGCCGCTGAGGCTGCACGGGCGCACGCGGAGTGCGTGCACCCACCGCTTCGTCTGCGCCGCCGTCTCGAGCGTCCTGTGGCCACGCACGACGACACCCATTCCACGACAACAACAACAACAGCAACAACAACAGCAGGCGAAGATGTGATGTCTGGTCAGACCGCCATTGACAGCTCCGTTCCCTATACAACAACCTCCGCCTCGCCGAAGCTCCCAACGCTGTGCGCGTGGTTCCGTGTGCCACGACGCCTTGCGAAGATTCCACTGGCAGCGTCTGACGCCGGTCACGCGGGGAGCCCCTTGCCACGGCCAGAAACAGGTTATCACTGGGCCCGTCAGGATGACATTCTGGAGGATGAAACACTGGTGAGCCGCGTGGCGTGCGATCCCGCCAGTACAGCCGAAACGGTCGCGCTCGCTGTCGAGGCGGCGGCGGGCGGCGGGATCGCATCGTTCGGCCTTCCCATCGCTGGTGTCGCGCCGGAGAGTGGGTTGTCAGATTTCTTCAGCTTCTCTCGCGCTGAGTTCGATGCGGTGATGGGGGCATCATCAGCAGCTGATCATGGCCAGTCCCCTTGCGCGTTTACTTTCGAAGAAACACGCAAGCTGTTTCGCTTGTATGAGCTGTTTGGTAGTTTTCCCGTTGTGGCTGATCGCTGGGCCGTGTACGATGAGGCTGGCGCGCCTCTCGAGATCGACCCGCCGTCGAGAAAGCGGGATCGCTCCGATGATGATGATGCTCATGTGCCTGACTTTTTTCGACGCCCTCTGCCAGTCCGACAGGTCACTGAGGCTGCCGCAGAAGCCCGCTCTTCTTCGTCATCTTCGCCGCTGGTGCAGCCGTCGCAGACAGTGCGGGTCGAGTCGTTGTGTGCGCAGTACGCGCGCGTCTGCTCAGGCGTGATGGCAGGTCGCCACGCACGGCTAGAGAGGCTACTCGGCGGGGGTGGTGGGGGTGGTGATCGTGATTCTCGTCGTGGCCGAGCTGGCAAAGAGGATGTGGACGTGCGGAAGCCTGTTCAGGAGAACCACTCAACGCCTCCGCTCCTGCAGTTTCTCGAGAAGCATCCCGCCTGGCAGCGTCCCACAGGCACAACGGACGACACGGATGCCGTCATCACGGCGTCGCCGTCGCCGACTCTCAGCCTCGAACAGCTGCGTCATCAGTGCAAGTCTGCCGCGACGGTCCTGAACGCGCTGTCAGAACCGTCTCCCTGGTACGACGCGGCACGCGAGAGCGGGCGTCGCGATGCCTTGGCTGAACTCCTACACGGCGAAGGCGCGGTGAACGTGCCGTACCAGCGCGAGGTCCTTGCGTACGTGGAGCAGATGAAGCGCGCTGCACAGTCTCTCGAGCGTGCTCGTCAGCAGCTTGCCGAACTGCCATCACAGCCTGAGGCGCAACAGGAAGAAGGAAACAAGACACCGCTGCCACTCGCGGATGCACCGCTCTGTACAACTGTTCCAGAGACCCAACTCTACGTGACCTGGAAGCCGCTTCCAGCCGGAGTGGATCCTGCGCTCGTGCAGAGTGCGAGGCGCGTGGTGGAGACGCACAACACCGCGCATCCCCTGCATGCCTCGTCCGCGTCCGTTCTGCCACCACCGGTGCACACGGCAGCGTCGACGTCAACGGTGGGCGTGGTGACAAATCCTGGCGAAGCAGAGACGGGACACCGTGACGGCGACCATGAGAGCGACACCGCTGGTGCTGTCCCTGCGTCTGCGCCGTCTCGCAACAAGTCACGGTCGCAGCGGGCGTCAGCGGCGGTGTCGACTGCGGCAGCGGCAGCGCGCGCGCCGGCCACGATCAGCGCCGTCGTGGACGAGGTCGTCAACGCGATTCCGTGGCAGTGTGGGCGCTTCGTTGGCGCAGCGCGCGCTGGCTGGATGCTGCCACCACCGCGTCCCCTGTCTACGGTGAACATCCCTGGCGAGTCAGAGAATCTCGTGTACACGCACCGCCTCGAGAAGGTGCACGCGTGTGGGGTTGTCAACCGCGCCACCAGCGCCATCAGCGAGTCCGTGCTTGTGAGTTTCAGTTCTGCGGTGCCGCGCGTGTACCGAGAGGTGGAGCAGGAGCTGGAGAAGCACCTACTCGAAGATCACCGCGCGTTGATGCTTGACAGCTCTGTCATTGTCTCGGCCACAGAGGACATCAGGTGTTTGTACACACAGAACCTGAGCCTTCGTCGGCTACTGCAAAGGTTGGAGGCCGTTCTGGAAGGTGTTGACAAGCTGCACCGCGACGGCGAGAAGCAGAAGCCGGCCTGAGAGCGAATGAAGAACACAAAAAGTGAGCACATACGCAAACCGAAGGCATAGGGAGTGAACTGAGCGCACGTGGCACCACAGACGTCAGTCGAGAGTCACCGCTATTCGTTCACGTCGACCGCCCTCTTTCGGGTTTTTTTCTTCTGCGTGGCTGTCTGTTAAAACGAAAATATCAACGCTATGAATTGCTTTTGTTTTCCCTTCTCAAGACTGAAGCGAATGGTCGCACGGGTGTGTCGATATCATTCGAAGAAAACACTTCACGACCTTCGCAGCACAGTGTACTGGAGACGCTGCTCTGTTTCGAGGTCCAGTATGTTTATATGTGTGTTTGTATCACGACTCCAGCTTGCTTTGTCCACATCCTTTGTAACAACAGTTTTTTCCACCGCGACTCATTCCTCTCTCTCTCTCCTACATCCTCACAATAACGTATGTGCCTACACGTATTACATTTTCATCACTCAGATATTAGCGCTAATAAACCTATCACAGCCCACCAACAAAGCACCCCCCCCCTCCTCCCCACACAAGTCATGTCCGACGATATCGCCTACGAGAACGGCCAGCCCGCCTACACCGGCGACCAGACCGTGAAGTGCTTCAAGGACAACGGCAACGGTCTTCTCTTCCGTATCGTCAACACCCAGGAGAAGAAGTGGGCCTTCTACAACGACACCACCAACTACCGCATGGTGATCAACGTCGCCTTCGGCAAGGACAGCAAGATCCAGCCTCTTGGCTCCACGCAGATGGAGCACGACGAGGCCTCCGGCGAGTACCGCTGCACGCTGACCGTCGAGCCCGTGACGACCGAGATGTTCATCGAGGGCGAGCCCAACGGCTTCAAGATCTCCTTCGAGGCCAACCCCGTTCCTCGCAACTGAGCAACAGTCTACCGCCGCATGAAGGAATGATGCGTAACGCTACGTTTCGCATCTCCTCCTCTCCGCAGTCGTGTTGATATATATATGTTTACGAATTTTTATTGTTTTCATTCATTTTTATTTTACGTCTGTGAGTGCACGCATTCTCGGAAGCGGCGACGCAGCCGAGTCGCAGTGCCAACGATGCTCACGACGTGGCAAAAACACACACTCTTGTGCTGTACGAGTAGGTCTCCCAGTCTGCGATAGTGGTGACCTAGCGTGCTGGCACCGTAGAACCAAAACATCAATTTACATCAGCAACAAAAAAAATGAAGAGCAATGACCGAAGGCCGCTGGCGACACGCGACAGGCGAGTGCGCCGGGTGGCGCTTCACCGCATGTGGCCCGAATCAGCCAGTCTTCATATCGCGCGGGCAGCAACGCTCTCTATCTCGTTATCTTTCTATCTATTTCTCTATCTCACTGTGTGGCCGCTAGTTGGTTGGTTGGCTCAGTGCATTGATTGTCCAATGACGTGCACATGCGTGTGCATGGGTGTCGTTGCGGCTCTCAGTCACAGAGTCGTGAGCACGTCCCCTTCTCTTTTGACCTGCACAATCACACTCGTCATCATCATCACCACCATCGTCACCTCCATGCGCATTACTTCCCTTTATGTATTTCGCATTCATCGTTCCTAGAATAACCCTAACAAACCTACCACAAAACACCAGCAAAGCACACACACCACACACACAACCACCACCCCTCAATCATGGGAGACCAAGTTACCTACGAAAACGGCAAGCCCACCTACCAGGGTGACGAGGTGTACAAGTGCTACAAAGACGACGGCAACGGTCTTCTCTTCCGTATCGTCAACAACGAGGAGAAGACGTGGGCCTTCTACAACGACACCACCGAATGGCGCTTCACCGTCCGCATTGCCTTCTACCCCGGCAGCGACATCACGCCGATTGACGGCACACAGATGGACTACGACGAGGCCTCTGGTCAGTACTGGTGCATCAACCGCATGGTGCCTCTGGAGACCAAGAAGTACATGACCGGCACGCCCAACGGCTTCAAGATCATGTACGAGGCGGAGCCCTGGCCCCCGGGTCTCAAGTAATCGGCTCGCATGCTCATGACGGAGTCGTTGGTCACATCACGCCTCATCGGTCACCAGCATATGCGCAGTTCGCTTGACAATTATTTTCTCTTTCCTGTTTTTTTCTCTTTCTTTGATTTACTTCCTCCTCTCTTGGCTTCATTTATTTTACGTCTGTGAGTGCACGCATTCTCGGAGGCGGCAACGCAACTGAGCAGCAGTGCCAATGATGCTCACGACATGACAAAAACGCACACTCTTGCACCGCGCGGGTAGGTTTCCCAATCCGCAATCGTGGTGGCCTAGCGTGCTGGCACCGTAGAACAAAAACATCAATTTACATCAGCAAAAAAATAAAAACCGAAGAGTGAGGAGCGAAGGCCGCTGGTGACAGGCGGCAGGCGAGTGCGTCGGGTGGCGCTTCACCGCATGTTGTCTGAATCAGCCAGTCTTCATATCGCGCGGGTAGCAACGCTCTCTCTGTCTCGCTCTCTCTCGGTATCTATCTCTTTATCTCTCTCACGGCGTGGCCGCTAGTTGGTTGGCCAGGCCAACGCACTGATTGTCCAATGACGTGCACACGCGCGTGCACGGGTGTCACTGCGGCTCTCAGTCGCAGAGTCGTGATCACGTCTTCTTCTCTTTTGACCTGCACAATCACACTCGCTATCACCATCGCTACACGCATTTCCCTCTCTGTACGTACTCCACCGTCATCACTCAGATATTAGCGCTAATAAACCTATCACAGCCCACCAACAAAGCACCCCCCCCCTCCTCCCCACACAAGTCATGTCCGACGATATCGCCTACGAGAACGGCCAGCCCGCCTACACCGGCGACCAGACCGTGAAGTGCTTCAAGGACAACGGCAACGGTCTTCTCTTCCGTATCGTCAACACCCAGGAGAAGAAGTGGGCCTTCTACAACGACACCACCAACTACCGCATGGTGATCAACGTCGCCTTCGGCAAGGACAGCAAGATCCAGCCTCTTGGCTCCACGCAGATGGAGCACGACGAGGCCTCCGGCGAGTACCGCTGCACGCTGACCGTCGAGCCCGTGACGACCGAGATGTTCATCGAGGGCGAGCCCAACGGCTTCAAGATCTCCTTCGAGGCCAACCCCATCCCTCGCAACTGAGCAGCCTCTGGTGCTGATACGTTCATTTCTAACTGATTTTTTTTTCTTCCGAGAGTACAGTGCGGAGAAAATTCGCAGAGAAGGATCTGAAGTGAAGAACACTTGTAGAGTACTTCCCGCAGGGTGAACTGGTGACGCTACCTCACCCTAGCATTTTTCACTCATTTTCTTTTTTTTTCTGCGTGTACTTGCGTGTCCCCTACAATCACTCGCAAGTTGACTGCGTTCCGTCTCTCCGTGCAGCTGTCTCTCGTCTTCTTTTTTTCTTTTATGTTCTTTTTTTTTTGTGTTTTTGTTCCTCTCTTCCCTTGGGTTCTCCCAGTGCGTTTCCTTTTGGTTGGATCGCTGAGAGTCGAGGTCTCTCGTGCTCTCTGTGGTGCAGGATAAAAACACACATTATTTGACCCTGTCATTCGGCAATTTTTTCCCATCCCCCAAACTGATGCGATGTCTTCCGCCTCGTTTCACTGTCGTCCATGCTGGCGTCGTCCCACCGCGATTGTGCCGATGCACATCTCAGTCCTTTCAAGTTCTTTTTTTTTCTTTCATCCTCTTCTTCTAGAGACAGTCCGCTCACGTTGGGTACACTCCACAGTTTCTTCGGGAGTTGCTTCGCAGCGGCACGAGAAGTAGAGTACGTGAAAAAAAAAAAACAGACCATGCGAGTCCGTGCCTTCCTGTATTTCATTTTTGTTTTCAGGAGGGTAACCGGCCTTTTTCTTTTCTTTGAGAAGAAGGAAGATTGGTGGCCTGGAAGTCAGGCAGCATAGCAAAAAAAAAAAAGTATGTGGGACGTGTGCGGTAGAAAACAAAACAAAAAGAATAATCGAACATATGCTATGTCAACATCATCCTCATGAGTTGACTGGTGAGAGAGACAGGATAGCGTGCACGATAGGCGAGAAGAGATCAAGAGAGAAGAGAGCAAGAGTCTCGTCACGCCGCTCTCTCTCTCTCGCGCGCGCGATGGTGTTTGCCTTCGATGTGTGTAGTGCACATGGCTGCTCTTCTCGCGTCTCTCTCTCTCCCCTGATCTTTCTCGTACTTCTCTGTTTTCTTGAAAGAGGTTACGTGTGTCTGGCTGTTTGTAGCGTTCACACGGCATCCGTCGTCTCTAGTCGTTATCGTCCCACTCCGTCTCACTCTCACACACACACACACACACATATCTCCTCCGCTCCCTCTGCACATCCATAGCCGCTACGAGAGAAAAGAAAAAAGGATAAAACAGTCCCATTAAAGACAACAAAAAGACTGTGCTTCCTCGCCACGTAGCGAACTCTCTTTCTTTCTTTCTCTATTCACTATTTATATACGCGCTTTCTTTCACAGTTGTTGTTGTTTTTTTTTGCTTCCACTTTGTGTTGAATTTAACAAACTTGAAGAAGAAAAACAAAGAAAAATCACGTCCGAAGGAGTGCTTCACTTCAGCTCGCCAATGTCAGGGGATCTTTCTGGGTTGAACCTGTCTATGGTGAATGAAGAAGAGCTGCGCATTCAAGTCGCCGCGACTGTGTCCTCGCGCGCGGACCGCGATGCCGTGAAAGATCAAGACAAGATCCGTGAAGCGTGGGCGACGCTGCAGGCGCAGGAACGCGCCATGGAAGCACTCGAAGCGGCCCTGCTCGAGGCGAAGCGTGCGCGTGCGGAGAGCGCGGCTGTGGTGATACTGCCCAGTGCACCTGCCAACCGCCCCGGGGCGGCTGTTGAAGAAGGTGCCTCCCAGAAAGCTGGGGTGTCCATTCCACAACTCGAGTTTCAGCTGGCGCGTGCCAGGCGTGAGCTCAAGCGTGCGGGAACGGCTCTCGACGACGCGCAGAAGGCGGCCGATGCGAACCAGCGCGCACGGTACGAGGCAGCACGGCAGCGGGAACTGGCAGCGAGTGACGCGCAGGCCCAGGCGTGGTCCCCTGCGACGTCCACACAAGCAGCCTTTGCCGGCTTGCGAGCCGGTGTGCGCTCGGCCACGCCATCGTCGTCATCGGCGCAGGCACCCCATCCACCACAGCCACTCACCTTCGCACAGACGCGTCGCAGCTCCACAGCGTCACTGGCGGGCGACGCGGCAAGCGAGGCGGGGTCAACGCCACGCGCCGCGTCGTTGGGCGGTCGCAGCAGCGTCACGGTCGCACCGGCACGCCGGCCGCTCTCCCACCTGCGTGGCATCACGCGCGAGAGCTACACGGGTGGTGATGTGCTGCCATCACTCACGCGCGTGCACGTCTCGCGGGCCGATATTCGCGCCAAGCACCTTCGCTACGAGGACGACGGGGACGTCGACACGTACCACTCACGCGTGTGCAAGCGCCAGCGGCTGGAGCTCGTGGCCGCACTGCAGGAGTACGCCCAGCGCCTCGAGGAGGTGAAGGCGGAAGAGGTGGAAGCGCAGCGGTGCGTGTTCAAGAGCGACGCTTCGCAGTCGGGTGCCGTGAAGACGGAGCCGCCAGTGGACAACAACAACAACAACACCAGCGCCACTTCCGAATCCGTTGTCGCACGTGTGAAAATCGAACCCGGTACGGAGCGTGTGGCGGCCGCGACGACACCCGCGAACGGTGCAGCAGCAGCAAAGCCGATCAAATCCGAGCCAGAGACGTCCCTCACACCATCCCGCATGCGCAGTTCGAGTGGGTACGAGGTCATTGACGTGGACAACCTGATGGAAGAGGAAGGGGCTGAAACGCAGTCTGGGCAGCCGCTGCTGCATGAACTACTCGCACTCATCGCCGCGTCCAGTGCCGAGAGTGAAGACGACAAGGTCAAGACGGAGGCGGCGCTGGCAGCGTGTCAGGAACACGACAGCAAGAAGAACGCCAAGGCGAAGGGAGCCAGCAAGAAGGGCGGTCAGAAGCGTACACACCGCGATGACGACGACGACGTTAGTGATGTGGAGGCCGACGCGTATGAGGACGCGTTGTGGGAGCGAGCCGACGCTCTCGTCGCTGGCAACCCGTCGCTCACCATCAACCAACGCGTCCAGGTCATTCCTGGCGTGCACCTGGCCAAGTCCGTCTACGACAACCTCCTGGATTACCAGCAAGAGGGCCTGCGATGGCTGCTGCACCTTCACGGCCAACGCTCTGGTGGCATTCTCGGGGACGAGATGGGTCTGGGCAAGACGATCCAGATCGCCGCGATGCTGAATGCGCTACACGCATCCAAGCAGCTCCGCGGCCCCGCGCTGATCATCGCCCCCACAACCGTTCTGAGGCAGTGGGTGGCGGAGCTACATCGGTGGGCGCCGTACATACGCGCCTGCGTCATGCACGAAAGCGCCGGCGACACCACGCACATCACACGCGAGTCGCTGCTCAAGTCTGTGCGCGGTACGCCAGCGGTGGTCGTCACCACGTACGCGGCGCTCCGGACGCACTGTGAGCTGCTCCACGGTGCTGGTTTCCAATACCTGATCGTGGATGAAGGGCACAAGCTCAGCAACCCGGAAGCCGCCGTGACACTCGCGGCCAAGTCGTTCCCCACACCGCATCGCCTCGTGCTGAGCGGCAGCCCAATTCAGAACTCACTCAAGGAGCTCTGGTGCCTCTTCGACTTTGTGAGACCGGGTTTGCTCGGCACGCTCGGCAAGTTCGTCGACGAGTTCGAGACCCCCATCTCGCAAAGCAAGAACGTCCGTGCAACGCCGCTGGCCTTGGCGACGGCGATGGAGTGCGCCAAGACACTGCAGGCCCACATCGCCCCATACCTGCTGCGCCGCCTCAAGCGCCACGTCAACGCGTCGCTGCCGCCAAAGACAGAGCGGGTCATTCGCGTGCCGCTGTCTGACGAGCAGCTGGCGCAGTACGTGGAGATTGTCTCCTCGCCAGGGGTCCAACGACTCTTCTCACAGACCTTGTACTACCCGCAAATCGCTGGCGGGCCACTAAACCGAGAAAACAGGGACGCAAGCGGGTCCTTGCACGTTGCGGGACGACGCTTCAACTTAAAGGATCCGCGCCGTCGCAACACCGCCGGCGTGCGCCTCGAGTCTTTCCGGATCATGAACCAGCTCCGGCAGGTCTGCAACCATTCTGATATTTACGCTGTTCAAAAAGGCGAGCACGATGACGAAAGTGAGGAGCTGAAGATTGTGCGACGTGCGACGGCACCCACGCGCGCATCGCACAACGCCGGAAGCCGCAGCTTTCGTAGCAACAACCCTGTCAACTTCAACGGCAGTGCGAAGCTCGGTGCGCTGCAGCAGATGCTGCGTGAGTGGCACCGCTTTGGGCACCGCGTGCTCGTCTTCTCGCAAACGCGCATGATGCTGGACATCATCGAGAACCTCTGTGAGCAGGAGAACCACCGCTACATACGCATGGACGGCACCACCAACAGTCACCATCGCCAAGAGCTCATCGACCGCTTCAACGGTGATGACAGCATCTTCGTCGCGCTCCTCACGACGCGCGTGGGTGGCATCGGCGTCAATCTCATCGGCGCCGATCGCGTCGTCATCTTCGATCCGGACTGGAACCCTGTCACGGACATTCAAGCCCGCGAGCGCGCCTGGCGCATTGGCCAGACTCGCGAGGTGTGCGTCTACCGCATGATCTCCAGCGGCACCGTGGAGGAAGCCATCCTGCGTCGTCAGCTGGCCAAGACGTACGTGACCGACAAGGTCCTGCGCGACCCGACCCTGCAGCGATTCTTCCACGTTCAGGACAGCTTCGTGGAGAACTTTCTGCTTGGGCCCGAGTACGAGTCGCGGGTGCCGCTGGGCAAGAAGCACGTGCTCGGCGGCGTCGGTGTCGCCACGCCCTTCTTCACGGGTCATGTGCAGGCCGTACACGGTGGTCGGCGTGGTGACGCGTCTACGACAGCAACGGCTGCTGCCGCTCCGCATCCTCGCCCAGCACCGCTACGTCAACCAGCGCTGTTCGCAGACGACGCGGGTGGTGAACAAGAGATCGAGCTGCTGCGTGACGACGTGAACGACGCGTCTTCGCCGACAACGTTGCGGTCACGTGTTCGCTCCGCCCCGCCACAGCCACAGGCACGCCCGTCAGGCAATGGTGAGGAGGAGGAGTTTGGTGTCGTCGTTCATGTTACCCGCGGCGATGACGACGAAGCCGGTGACGACGGTGCCAACGACGCCAACGACGGTCGTGGCGACGGCGGTGAGACCAGCCTCTTGAAGAAGCTGATGGACGGCAAGGACGTGTCTATCGATGGCAAGGACGCTGTTTCTCGCAGCCTCGCGCAGGCCAAGGCACGCAGCATGATGCAGCGCGTCGTGCAGGACGGTCATGCACGCGATGCGAGCACGCAGCAGCGCGAGTTCAGTCTTTTGTGGGCCGCGCAGAAAAAGAAGGAGAAAGACTCCGCGGACAGTGCGGAGCAAAGCCGTTACTTTCAGGAAGAGTTGGCGCGCAAGCGCAGTCGCCACCCATAGTCTGGCACACCCGTCTCCCTCTTCCATTCACGTAAGAAAAGGAAAAAAAACAATGGGTGAGACGAGAGGGTACCAGCAAAAGGAGAGGAGAAAGGCTTGTTCGCGCTGATTTTGTTTTTGCACATCTGTTGTTGCTTTTTTCGTGTTCTTCAGTTCCTTTTTTCTTTCTCTCGTTCGTCAAACCGTTATTTTCCCCTTATTCACCATTATATGAGTGCGCAAATACCGTTTAAAAACGATGCTGAAGGAAGCACTGTCCCCGCTAAAACACCAAAAAAGGAAATTGAAAAGAGTATAAAACATATCACGATTGTCCATTCCCTCTCTCTCTATGTGTGTGCTCACGCACAATATAGTGGGCCTTGCGTCACAAAGTGTAGCTTCATGCCGTGGATGCTTTGGAATCGCAGGCAGTTCAACGAACATCTGTGTTGTACTTCTACCTTTCACGACTTTCGTTATCCCCCTCTCTCTCACACTCCTGCCTCACCTTCCACTTCTCAATGTGTTTTTTCTGTCATCGATCGAACGAACGTGACTGCGGATCACGCGCTCAGTGCATCGAAACAGCAAGTCAACGCAGCAGCGGGGACGTGTTTGCGTATCCACAACACACCGCACGATACGGACGGCATTATCAAACCTGTTTTTCGTTGCTTGCTGAAAAAGCAGTAAAAAGCCGCCGGAGATTCAGTTTGTTTCCGCACCAGTTCTCCTCTTCCTCTTTAGATTCAATTTCTCTTCGCATTCTCGCTCCCTTCCACTTTCCCTTTTTCCTCTCCCTCTCTATCTATCCAGGTAGAGCATAGATCCACAAGGTCTCCTCCTGCGTCTCTTGTGTGTATTTCTACTTGTTTTTTTTGTTTTTTTGCAAGAAAGGGTGCTTTCCTTTCTGTCGGCTTACCCTCTTCTTCTTCCATTGGTTATTCACCTGTTGATTCAACTGTTCTCACATTATTTTTTGTGTTTGGTGTTGTGCAGTGTGTGAATGAGCCAGCCAGGACGACAAACGCACTCTAAAGCCGCGTCCGGTGCGGCCCCGAGTAGTAGCGCCGGCAGTAGCGCGCCCCACAGTGCTGGCGCACGTCATGGTGGACACGCTGCAGCGGATCGCACCAGTGGCGGCCGAAGGGGCCACAAGGAGTCTCACAGTGATACGGCACACACGCCATCCTCGACGCACACAGCCGCAACAGTCGGTGCGAGGAGCCAAGGCAGGCACGGTGACGGCCACACTCGGCAGGATCCCATGGCAGGGCTCCCACCAAACGCTACCAGCACGAACGCGACGGCGACGACGAGAACGACTAGCGACATGGGCTCCAGTCCTGGTGCGAGAAACAGCCCCCGCGGCGACAACCGTGCCGCACACGCACTGCCGCGTCAGAGCTCAAGCAGCGCCGCGTTCGGTGCGAGTGACGAGGCCGCCGTGGGAAGCTCTGGTGTGACCGGTGCATACAGCTCGTCGTATTACGCGTCTTACCAGGCAACAAGAGCGCACGGTGGTGGAGGTGGTCATGTGCCTGCTCAACAGCAGCCCGTCTCCTCCCCCTCCTCCTCGCCAGCCGCTCAGCTTGGCAGAATACGACCGACATCGAGTCTCGCCGCGCGAGCAGCAGCAGCGGCAGCAGCCGTACCCCCAACAACGACCGCCACCGCTGCCAGTCGCGATGATGGGGGCGGTGGTGGTGGGGCGTCTGGCAACGTGTCTGGTCGGGTGGCGCAGCCGACGCATGGCTTTTACCCCACTTACGTCCCCGGTGCGCCGCAGCCACCGCCGTCACCGCCACCGCCGCCGTGGACGCGCGAGCCGCTGGAACGGCCACCGTATGCACTCTCACTCGGCATCATGTCTGTCTACAAGAGCATCAACGTCCGCTTCTGCACAGAAACGCGGCGAAGGCTTTCCGGTGGCCACAACGACGGCTACGACGACCGCGATGGCTACTATCTGCCCATCATCGGCGAGGAAATCGCAGACCGCTACACCGTGCAGAGCATCCTGGGCAAGGGCAGTTTTGGCACGGTGCTGCGCTGCTGCGATGAAAAGTACCAGCTCCCTGTTGCAGTCAAGATTGTGCGGCGCAGCGACTACTTTGAGGCGCAAGGTCGTCTGGAGGCGGAAGTCGTGGCGTACCTGAATCGCTTCCCGTCCCTTGAGAACCTCATCGTTCAGCTGCGGAAGGTGTTGATCTGGAAGGCGCACGTCGTGTTGGTCTTTGAGCTGCTCAGCTTTGACCTCTATGAGCTTATATGCCGCACCAAGTTCAACGGCGTTGGTCTCGAGCTCATTAGCAAGTTTGCGCTTCAGCTGCTCAAGGTCTTCTCACAACTCGAACAGCACGACCCGCCGATCATTCACTGTGACCTGAAGCCGGAGAACGTCGTCCTGCGTGATCCCAGACGCAGTGGTATTCGCGTCATTGACTTTGGCTCGGCGTGCTATCAGCGCCAACCACTGGAGGCGATGCCGTTCGCACAGGAGCGAAGGCGCCTCCTGGCGTTGCGTGAGGCCCATCACGGGCTGATCCCCTTGGCGGCCCTCTGCACCGCTGTTCCCCAGGCGTCCGTGTACAGCGTGATGCCCAAGTACGTGCAGTCCCGTTTCTACCGGAGTCCTGAAGTCATTCTCGAGCTGGGCTACACCAGTGCGATTGACAGGTGGTCGCTGGGGTGCATGTTGGTGGAGCTGCACACGGGTGCGCCGCTGTTTCCCGGCCGCAACGAGGCGGACATGCTCGCGCTCTTCACGGCGGTGCTGGGGCCGCTGCCACCGTACATGATCACCGCCTCGCCGAAGCGGTCGATGTTCTACAATCTCACGCCCGTCAACGCGGCCGTTTCGCCAGTCGGTTCACCGCGATCAGTCGGGCACGGTGCGTCGTCAGCGGCAGGCGTGCTCGACGCGTTCGGTACCCCCGTTGTTGCCGTCGCCACCACAGCCGAGGAGGAGCGCGTGAGGTCAGTGAACACCACAATCGTCATGGGCAGTGGCGCGGGCAGCCCTCCGGTCTCCTCCGTCGACGGCGCCGGTGCGTCTCTGGCGACCTCGCTCGTGGGAGGGCACGTGCCTACTCCACCCGCCGCCCCGCCAGTGACGTTCGCAGGCTGGGCCGTGCCGTACGCGGGTCGCCGTGGCACCACCACCACTTCCACCATGACCGAGCGGGGATCGCAGCGGCAACCCTCACCAGCCGCAGCACCCGTCGTCACCACCACCACGAGTGGGGCGAGTGGGTCACGCCCGACGCAAACCGGGAGTGGATCGCCTAGCGCGCCGCAACCGCAGCCACTGCCCACCGAGGGACTCTATTACCCCACCGATGCGCAGCTGCAGCTGTGCTCAGGACCGCAGAACCACGACAAGGCGCATCTCGCCTCGCTCGAGGAAACACTCGGTGTCTACAGTGGCGGGCCGCGTGGCTGCCGCACGCGGCAAAAGGGTCATGATCCAGCCAGTTACGAGTGCTTTCTTGATTTCGTTCGGAAGCTTCTTGTGTTCGACCCTCGCGAGCGGATGACGTGTGCTCAGGCATTAGAACACCCGTTTCTGCAGCCTCTACTCATGATGGAAGCTGAAGCCCAACAACAACAACAGCAACAACAGCAGCAGTAGCGGCAGCAGCAGTACGGGATTGGGACCCCAACAGCGACGGCACGCCTCCGCCTGCAAGTTGACCAGCGGTTGCCACAGTTTGTTTCGCTGATTTATTATTATTCACACACATTTATCTTTCCGTTTTCTCCTGAACTGTTTTGTTCTTCTTTCTCTCATCGCGTTCTGTTAGCCCCTCATGCCCCAGATGTTTTCTTCACTGACTGTTACGTTACCTTCCCACGCCCGCTTTTCTTTTTCCCCCGTTTTGCCCCCCCCCCCGACATTTCGTGGCATGTCGGTGTTGTTTCTCACCTTGTGGATTGCAACGTACTGGCAGTTGCATCTCGCTCTCTTTCTACATATATATTTACATCTCCACTTGTACACATACATACATACATGCATACACCCCTTCTTTGATCTCTTGTCAGGGAACCGTTTAGAACACAACAAAAAACAATCCAAAAAACGCGTCAAGTGAAAATCACACGCAATACGTGGCAGATTTTTTTCGCTAGTAGAAAAAGAGCAGCGTCATGTGAACTCTCTCGAGCGTCACAGCCGGAGTTGTTATCAGGTCTTGATGAACTTGTCGCGTTTCACAGCTCGTGCTTTCGAGGGTCCTTTTCAACTCCCCCTACGTTTACCTCATCAGCGCATTCCGAAGTGTGTTTGTCTGCGCGGTGCTGCCATCACTCTTTGAAGACCGCGGGTGTCCGTGCATCTGCTTGTGCACTTCGTATCCCCCCCCCTCTCTCTCACCNCATACATGCATACACCCCTTCTTTGATCTCTTGTCAGGGAACCGTTTAGAACACAACAAAAAACAATCCAAAAAACGCGTCAAGTGAAAGTCACACGCAATACGTGGCAGATTTTTTTTTCGCTAGTAGAAAAAGAGCAGCGTCATGTGAACTCTCTCGAGCGTCACAGCCGAAGTTGTTATCAGGTCTTGATGAACTTGTCGCGTTTCACAGCTCGTGCTTTCGAGGGTCCTTTTCAACTCCCCCTACGTTTACCTCATCAGCGCATTCCGAAGTGTGTTTGTCTGCGCGGTGCTGCCATCACTCTTTGAAGACCGCGGGTGTCCGTGCATCTGCTTGTGCACTTCGTATCCCCCCCCCTCTCTCTCACCCTCTCTCTCCTTGTTTTCCTTCTCGTCCTTGCTGTCTTTGCATCTCAGCTCGTTGATTGTTTTCTGGGTTTTTTTTCTTTTCGCCTGTTAGTTTTGTTTCTTTCCCAGTTCCTCTCGAACACACACACACACACACACACACTTTCACAGTTTCTGGTCTTCACGGTTGCCGGCGTGTCATGTCCTCCACAAACTATCAAGGTCGCTCCCAGAGTGGCGCGAGCTCCATGACCAACGACGAGGGCCTGCAGATCCTCTCCGCCTTCTACACGCGCACCTACCCCAGCGCCGATGAGCTGACCACGAGCCTGGACCAGTTCACGGACGGCGAGCTGGAGGAGGTTGTGACGGAGCTGCGCAACGAGGTCGCCGCGCTGCACGAGGAGACGGAGGCGATGCGACACCAGGTCGATGACCTGCGCGGTGCCGCCGCGGCCGGCGGCGGTGGCGCACCGAATAGCAAGAGCCACGCTGCTGTTGGCGATGCGGGCGGTAGCACGAGCCTGGGTCTTCACGGTCCTGACGTGCGTGACGACGGCGTGGAGAGCACCGGTGCGCAGACCCCTTCGCGCGGCATGAGCGCGTCTGCATCGACCATGACCGTCAGTGGCGCTAGCGCGTCCGCCGCTGCGATGGCCGCCAGCTCAAGCGGCCTCAGCGGTGGCACGCGACGTGGCCAGCGCTATCGCCGCAAGTCGGCCACCATGGGCGATCTCGTGCAGTACGTGCGTGTGGAGGACAAGATGAAGCTGCTGGAGGTCGAGATGAACCGCGTTCACGACCGCGAGGCGCGTGAGGGGCGGGAGATGGAGCAGGTACGCGACGCCCTCGTCGCAACAGCCGAGGAAGCCACGCGCCGCATGCGTGAGCTGCGCCTGGAGGTGATGCAGCTGCACCGCGAGGTCCTCGATCAGGAGTCCGGCGACGCCACCGCGGACGAGCTCGTGCGCTATCTGCACCGCCGCGAGACCACACAGAGCAACTACTTGGACAAGATCCAGACGCAGTGTCAATCCGCCGAGGTTGAGATCCGACGGGCGCAGGTGCAGGCGCGTCAGCGTCGCGCCGCGGGTGAGGCCTTCCAGCCGATCGACTTTGATCAGCTCCGCATCGAGAATCAGCAGTTCACAGAACGGCTTGAGAAGAAGAACGCGGAGCTGGCGGAGCTCAAGGCGATGTCGACCCGCACCGTGCAGAGCCTGAACGCCCTCACCGATGGACTGAACGCGATTACGGCGGAGCAGGCGAGACTCAAGCGCGAGTCCAAGAGCCGCTCCGAGTACCTCACACGGTGCCAGCAAGACGTGCAGGTGGCATCAAAGGAGGCGACCCAGGCGGAGAAGAAGAACGTCAACATCAAATCGCAGCAGGAGTCGGTGAAGGTGCCCAAGATTGAAGAGTACATCGCGCAGAAGGCCGAGCTGTACGAGCTGGAGAAGGCGTTGAAGAACTGGCGTCGCAAGGTCGAGATTGCCGAAGGCCAGGTCAGCGTGGTGCGTCAGCAAACACGCAAGCTGACACAGCAGCAGAAGCAGGCAGAGGAGTACGCCGAGACGCGCAAGAACCGTGCGAGAAGATCGCTCGCGCGCGGCTCCATCGCGGTGACAGCCTCCGCGTCCGCATCCACAACTGCCGGACGTGGCGGACCTGGTGCGAGTGGCTTTGGTGTGCACGGTGGTGGCGTGGCGGCGCATCCTGCTGCTGCCTCCGCGTCTGCCGCGGCGTCGACAACAACCGCAGCCCCGGGAACAGCGCCGTCAAGGCCCGGAGCGGCACGTGGCGGTGGTGGTGCTGCGCCGCGTGGGCGTGGCACGCGTGGACGTGGTGGGGCACGCGCTGGCGGCTCTCTCACAAGTGGCTCCAAGAACTCCCACCCGTTTGCCGGCAGCCTCGGCAGCTCCACCGTGGATGGCGCCAGTCCGCGCTACATCCCGCACACGCCAAGCGCCGGTGACGCGCCCGCAGCCTCGACGCCGCCAGCGGGGCTGTCACACTCGTCGGTTGGCTTGTCATCACAAGTGCTGGTGGGTGGGGCGGGCAAAGCCGTGCTGGATGCCAAGCGCGCCGCGACACCACCCGCTCCGTCACCGACGTACGGCGCGGATGCCGAGGAAACAGACATCGTCACTGAATGAGCGTACGCACACACACACACACAGAGTGAGATGGGGTTTTTTGTTTCTTTGTTTGTTTCACTGATGTAATGTACACGTACACACGCGTTGGGGATCAAGCAAGAGAGAAAGAGTGAGAGGGAGATGGCCTCCCTCTTTTTGCTCTCCCTCCCCCCAACACACACAACTACTTGATGTCCTGCGCATAGTACGCACAAGCAAAAGAAAAAAAAACTCAGACTTCTCAACACGAAAACACGAGACGGATGGAAGCAAAGAAAACGCTGGGCACGCACCTTCTGGACGTGTGTGCTCGAAAGGGAAGGTGTGGCTAATGGCTGGGTCATCACAGCACAGCCATGTTGCCCTTCGTTGTGTCCGTGTTGGTATCACACATCCGTTGGTGCGATTGGTGATCCTGACAGGCAATGACGGATGTCGCGCCGCTTGACTGGGCTGCCATTACTTCTCCACGTGTCTCCACTGGACCGAGGACGGCTCACATTGGCGTGCGCACAGGCAAATCCTTCCATTGTCACTATCGTCTGACGCTTACTCACACAGTGCTCGATCTCTCTCTCTATTTCTCTCTCTTTCATTCAGTGACCACAGCAACTCCACACCACACGCTGTAGGTGTTTAGAGGAAGAAGAAGCACTTTTTGTTTTCTTCCAACGCCCCTGTACCTGTACAAAAACAAAAGTATCTGTTCTCTCCGTTCACTTCTGTTTCTCCTTTCTTTCTTTCTTTTTTTGCTTTCATTCATTCACTCCTGTTACGTCTGTCCTATACGCAGTCTCTCTCTCTGCCCTTCTCCCTCACGCCTTGTGTTGAATGGACCGGACACGCCGTGGGCAGCAGCCACAGCAAGTCGGTGGCCTCAATGACACCTTCGCAGGGGACGGTACGATGAACGGCGCCGGTCCCTCCCCTGCTCTCGCGAACGGCGAGGATGAGTTCCGTCTTCTCGTCGCGACACGCATTCGGCCCTTCACCCGAAAAGAGGTCCGCGACTGGCGCGCTGAGCAGCGACAGAACCTCCTGGCGCGGCAGCAGCAGGCCGTCATGGCGCGTGGCCAGCAGCGCCAGCCTTTCGGCCCGGGCACAGACGCGCTTGCCGATGCGCTGGACAACAACAAGGCGGGGCAGAGGGCGGGCGCGGCAAGTCCACTCGCAGTCGGTGCCGGCGGCGTGCTGGCCAGTGATGACGATCAGCCAACCGAGCCAGAGCCAGTGATGGATGTGGAAAACGACGGCACCACCGTCGTGCTCCTCGACCCGCAGAACCCAGGCACCGCGCGCGGCATCTACACCTACGACTACGTCTTCTCATCCTTCGCACCCAGCGTGGATATCATGGACATGCTCGCCAACGACGACGACGACCGCGGCGCACACAATAGCAACAACAACGGGCTCGATGGGACCTGGGCAGAGATGGGCAAGCTCGTGACCCCAAACGGCGGTGGCAACAACGTCCCGCTCGCATTCGACGATGAAGTCGATCTCTCGCCGGACCAAGAAGAGCAGGCCGAGGCCGAGCAGCGACGCATCTTCGCCGCGCTGGGGCTGCCGTTGATCGACGCGGCCTTCCAGGGCCTGAATGTGTGCATCTTCGCGTACGGGCAGACCAGCAGTGGCAAGACCTACACCATGCTTGGCTCCAAGAAGCACAGAGGTATCATGCCACGTTTGTGCCACGAGCTCTTCCGGCGCATTGAGTCGGGAGAGTTTGGCGCGCAGCCGTCGCCAAGCTCACCACCCCCAGCACCACCACTCTCAGCTCACCAGAAGCAGCCGCAGAACTCCGCGAGAGGAAACCGCTCTGCACGCGGCGGGGCCAACAGCGCGTCGAACCTGAAAGTGCGCATCGAAGTGTCCTACATGGAGATCTACAACGAGCAGGTCCGTGATCTGCTCAAGCAGCGTCCCAAGAACGCCATTCTGCACTACAACAGTCGATTCGACAAGAGGGAGATTGATCACCAGGAGTACCAGACACTCAAGGTCCGGCACCACCCGACGAACGGCATCTACGTGGAAGGTCTGACAACGGTGGCGGTCCACTCCTGGAAGGAGTGCAGCGATCTGCTGCGCGCCGGCAGCCAGCTCCGCACGCAGTGCAGCACGGAGATGAACGAGAACTCGAGCCGCTCGCACGCCATCTTTCAGCTTGCCGTGACGCAAACGGAGGACACGGGCGGCAAGGTGCGCGGCAAGACCGTCGCCAGCACGCGCGTCAGCAAGGTCAATCTCGTCGACCTCGCCGGCTCCGAACGAAACGCGAGCTCGCAAGCGACGGGCAAGCACCTGGCCGAGGCGAACAGCATCAACGTGTCTCTCTCCACCCTGCGCCGCGTCATTGACGGGCTTGTCAGCCGCAAGAAGGGGCAGGTCATTCCCTACCGCGAGAGCCTCCTCACGTACGTGCTCTCGGACAACTTTGGCGGAAACAGTCGCACGGTCATGTGCGCCAACGTCTCGCCCAGTGCGGCGAACGTGGCGGAGACCGAGTCGACGCTGCGCTACGCGACCATGGCCCGTGCCGTGCGCAACCGCGTCAAGGTGAATGAAAATCCGCAGGCGCGTGTTATTCGCGAACTGAAAGATCGCATGCGGACGCTGCAGGCGGAGCTGGCCAACGCACCGTCGAAGGAGCAGGTCGAGGAGCTCGAGCTCGGCATCCAACAAGGTGAGGCGGTGCTGCTGGAGATGCAGGCACGCGAGCTCGCACTGCAGCGTGATCTGCACGCGCGTGAGGCACAGGAAGCGCATCTGCGGCAGGCTCTCACCGACACGACGCGTCAAGGTGAACAGTGGCGTCAGGAAGCGGCGCGGGCGAAGAAGGAGCGGGAGCAGCTGCGTGTCCTGCTGCAGCGCCTGGCCTCCTCCAAGCCTGAGCTGCTTGACACCAGCGTGGGCGAGGACCTGCTCGCTGCGACCGCGTCTGACAATGGCGGCCTCGTGCTTGACGGAGACGATCCCAGCTCGCGTGTGGGTGCGGTGGGAGAGCCGTCTTCGGATTCCGCCAAGCCCCCTGCTGCGAAGCGCAAGCGCATGTCCTCCGTGGTCGCCGCACGGAATCGCGGACGTGGTGCGGGCGGACCACGCGCCTCTGACGCCGAGGGTCGACGCCGCTCGTCAGCCACGTCCACCGCGAATCAACCCTACGCGTCGTCATCGCCCAAGGCCAAAAAGAAAAAGAAGCAGAAGAAGCTCGCCACCAACGCGATGACGGGCAGCGGCGGGACCAGTCACGGTGGCGCGAACTTGGACGGTTCGCGTGACGGGTACGGCGACGACGGCACCGCGCAGCTCGCGGCCGCCGCCGCCGCGACTCCACCGCCGCCGCACTTGAGTAGCGCCTATCGCCAAGGCCAGCCACCACTCTCGCCCAGCGGCCGTCGCATCTCCGCTTCCGAGCCACCGTCGGGCCGCATTCCAGGCCTCAGCGACAAGCTTCAAGCCCGGCTCTCACCACGCACAAAGAATAAGGCTGGTGCGGGGAAGCGTTTGCCGCCACTCGATGGCGCCGCCGCCGGTGGTGGTGATGCGGGTGGGAACAGCACGAACGACAGTGGCATTGCAGACAGCCGACCCACGTCCGTGGAGGAGCTACTCGCGCACGGTGGCTCGCCGCTTCCGTCTGGTCGTCATGACGGGGGTGCCGCAGTCGACGCCAATGGCGGAGCGGAAGCCGAGGCCGATCGCGCCGCCGGCTGGGAGCGTCAGCTTGCCGGTCTCAAAGCCAACCGCCTCAAGAAGGGGACGCCACTGTCGCTGCTCGGCGGCCTGCACAGCAGCGCGGCCGCGACGGGGATGCCGACCCCTGCCAGTGCGCCGTCCAAGATTGATCAGACCCTCTTCTCCCCACTCGACGGTCAAAAGGTGCCGCACCCGCACCCGCAGCAGCAGCCGCAGCAGCCGGCCCGCGCCAACTCCAGCCTCACCCGCGTGCCGAACACGTACGATGCGCACGTCTTGCTCACCCGGGCCCCGTTCAGCGGCGTGGAGGATGACAATGACCTGCTCTGGTCGGGTGACATGGCGCGTGTGGTGACTGAGAACGGGCCGGGCGGGGCGCGGCAGTCCTCGGCGGATCGCGATAGTATGCGCATCCGCGTCAGCGAGAACGAAATCTCCTTGGCGAGTGGCTCGGCCCCGCCACCGTGCTTCGCGACGACCCGCGTGCGTCTGAGCACGGAAGTGCCGCCCTTTCACACACTCGGGGTCGGTTCAGACCAGCTTCACGAGAGCCACTCGCTGATCTCGCCCAACGGTGGCAGCCGCGGTGGTGTTGGTGTTGGTGTTGGTGTGGCTGACGATGAAGGTGGCGACGGCGAGGACCGCGGTAACGCCTCTACGTCCTACCAAACTGAGAGCTTTCTGCGTGGGCAGCCCGACAGTGCCGGGGACGACCTCAGCCCCGGTGCCAGCAGCGCCGCCTGGGATGACCCACGCTCCCCTTCCGCACGCGCCGGTGATGTCCGCCGGGCCTCTGTGCTGCCCATTCACGACGGTGATCCCGAGCTCTCCATCACGGGCACCGCCACGGGTGCGCCCGCGCCTGCGCCGGCCACGCGGTCCAGCATCGCCAGCAGCACCTTGGTCCCACACCCGCCACCGGGCTCCGCAGGCGCGCGTCGTCGCTCTAGCGGGAGTCGCGGGTCATCGGCTGCAGTCATGGCAGCAGCAGCAGCAGCAGCCGCGCGACGCCCACATCGGTCCTCTGACCCAAAGACGGTCGCCAAGCCGCCGCCGCTGACAGAGGCGACGCTGGAGCCAGACGCGTCGGCCGCGCCCAAGACACACACGGACGAGGAAATCATGCTGTCCCCGAACAACGGCGAGACGACGACGAGCGAAACCGGCGCGGATAGTCGCGGTGGTGAGTCTCCACAAGAGAGCAAGCCAACGACGGGTCGTCAGAAGAAAAGCAACGGCAAGACATCGACGACGGCTGGGGCTGGAGGTGCAGGAAAGAAGGCGAAAAAGAAGAAGGCGGTTGCCGAAAACGATGTACAATGAAATCAGTTGTAATGTGAACTTGTATGTGGTTGTGGTTGATGCAGGTGCGTGGGGGTTGCGTTGTTGTTGTTGTTTGGAAGGGGTGAGGGGGGTGTGACTGAGTGTGTGTCGAGTGGAAGCCAGTAGTGCACAGTACTACTAACGTGCCTTCGCTACTGCTCAGCGTCCTCCCACCTCTGCCTCTCTTCCCCCCACGCACATATGCACACCTCACTGTGGAACTTGTTTGTTTTTCCCCACTGAAAAGCGGTGGCACAGTTCTGGGAATAAGACGCGTGAAACTCCCCCGTGAATGTACATGGAAAAAAAATCACGGATGAAAGTTGAGTAGAAAACGTCAACTACTGCTCTCTGCCTCCCGGTCTCTCCGTTCTTGCCGTTTCTGGGGACTGTTCACTCTTTAAAGCATTAACGATGACAGCCACTCCACGTGAGATGAATTGGATACTGTACGATACTTGTGTATCTCTTTTTTTTTCCTTTCGCTTTCTTTGTTTTTGCTCATCTTTTCCTCCTCGTTTGTTTGCTTTGTGTTTTTTTCTTGCATTGTCAGTGTCAGTGTGTACATACATTCTCGCCACTGCACGTGTCTTTGTTTGTGCTCGTCAGATGACACGAATCTGGCAGTGTCAAGCAAGTTACGGAACTGTTCAATGCCCCCCCCCCCTCCCCCAGAGACAAACACACAAACACACACGAAAGTAACATTGCATCTATCCTTGCTGGCTTGTGTTCGCTGCCCTCACAGCGCACATGTCAGCGTGTGGCGGGCAAAGATTATGGCCACAGACGAGACGACTTCAGGCATGTCTGTTACTGTGTGGGAGAGAAAGGAACGTGTCAGCACGTCGGCCTCTCCTCAGTATCCCTCCCTCTCTCTCAGCCTGATTGCGCGTCGTCAAAACGTGAGTTACGTGACCTCGCCTATCCACCGTTTTCCACGGTGTGTCATCTTCCACCTCCACTCTCACAACTCTCTCTCTCTCCTCATCGCGCTCCTTTTCTGTTGTTGGGTTTTTTTTTCTTGCGTCGGCTGCCTCACGAACAGCACAAAGGGAAAAGGTATTCTTCAGGGAGCCTTCCATTCCCCCACCTACCCACTTACCCTCTCTCTCTCTCACACACACACCAACAGATACACCCACTGACGCCATGAGTGACTTCGACAGCTTCTTTGCCAAGGAGGACAAGAAGGCCAAGAAGAAGACCACCAAGAAGAAGACCACCGATGCGACGGTCGGCCTCGAGCAGGACCTTGCCATTCTCACCGGCATCGCCGCCACAACGGTGCCATCGCCAGATGTGACGGCTCCCGCCCCTGCCACGACAACGCCTCCTCCGCCTCCCCCGCAGCAGCCCGCTGCGGCGAATAATGCCGAGTCGAGTGCCGAAGCGGCTGCACCTGAGGCAGTCTCTGCGCCGAAGATTCAGGCCCTGCACACGGTGACGCAGGCGGAGTCCAGGGCCGCCAAGACGTGGGGCGACGTCAAGAAGCAGAAGGACGACAGCGGCGAGGCTGCCAAGCCGGCGGAGGCGGCGAACACGGCTGGTTCTGATCCGCAAAGCCCGAGCTCCCCTGCCGCCGCCGCCGCCGCGAGCCCGACCGAGGCTGACAAGCCGAAGAAGTTCGTCGCGCGTGGCAAGAGCGGGGCGACGGGGACCGTGAAGAACTCGGCGAGCAGCGCGAATCTGGACGGCGAGGCCAAGGTCCTCAGCAGCGAAAACCTCCCCTCCCTCGAAGACGCGTACAAGCTTGGCAAGGCCAAGAACACCTCCAGCAGCAAGGTCGACCTCACCGCGGAGGACAGCACCAACAACAACAACAATAACAGCAGCAGCCCTGCCCAGGAGCCGGCAGCGAGCGGCCCAGGCAAGTACAAGCCTCCCACGCGGACGCCGCCGGCCGGCACGGCAGCACCGGCACCCGCTGGCAACGCCTATCGCCCCCCAACAAGGACCCCGGCTGCTGCCCCGGCCGCCACCACCACCACCGCAGAGGCACCGGCGGCGGCTGCGAAGCCCGGTGTCTACCAGCCCCCGACGCGCACGCCGGCCCCCGTGGCGTCGGCCCCGGCCACGGACTCCGCTGCGTCATCCGCACCCGCGCCCAGCAAGTACACGCCCCCGGCCCAGCGCAGTGCCGGCGCGTACCGTCCCCCCACGAACACACCGGCCGCGGCACCAGCCACCACGGCAACGGCACCCGCTGGGCCCGCTGCTGCTGCCGGGGATGCCCCGAAGCGCTACGTGCCGCCGAGCAAGCGCGAGGGCACGTCTGCCGGTGCGTACGTTCCACCGGGCAAGCGTTAAAAATAAGGGGAGTTGTTCTCTCTTGCCTTGTTTGGGATGGCTTGTGCGTGTGTGGTTGGTTGGTTGTGTGGTCTGACTCTCCCTCTCTCCGTCTCTGTGGACCAAGCGGCACGTCAGCCAACGGTAAAAGTGAACGAAAAAGAATAGTGAATGCTTTGTGCTTTTTTTTATAAGAAACTCCCAAGTCGGGCGACAGTGAAAGCGAAATGAAGGGAGGACACCTCTCTCGCATTATGAAATGGGCGATCACCTCCCGCTGAGCCAAGGCGTAAGCCGTGAAGATCGTTAAGATAAACAACAAAAACTCACAACAGGCGAGTGACGTTTGTGAAGATTCACTTTACAGTGGAGCTGTGCCATAGCGGAGTTACGGTGTACCGTATCGACAATTCATGGAAACTGGAGTGCCGCTCTTTCCCCCTCTCCTTGTGTCTCTCTCGATGTGATGAAGACCTGAACGGCACGGTTGCTCGTGAGCGAACGACCAGTGTCAGAGGTGTACACACGCACGGACACACACTGGTCACAGTTCTTCACGGATTGTGGCGAGGACATGTTCAAGCCATGCCGTGTCACTCTGATCCTGATTCCTTCACGAATCATGAATTCCCCTTTCACTCCCTCCTCCTCCTCTTGCCTCCTATACTATCTCACTCCGTCTCTCAAAGGTTATCCAAACGAAGTTGCGCGCACACATTTTCTTTTGGTGCGCTTTTGGGTGTTTCTTTTGTTTCGTTGTTTGACGCCAATAGATTTCGCCGTGTGTCGGTCGCTTCGACGTCGTTAAGGGGCGAGTTTCCCTCTTTTCTTCTCTCTCTCTCTCGCTTTCTCTCATTGTATTATTCCCAAGCCACACACACACACGCACACACACACACACACGTCTGTGCAATCGATTCTCTTTTCAGCTTCAGATAGTTGTAGAGGAGTATGGCCACCGCCTCTTCGTCCTCCTCTTTGGAGCTGCCAGCGCGTGCTGACAACACCACCGTCGACCTTCTGTTGGAGCTGTTGCGATGCAGTGCGACGGTCGCCCCGTCACGGCGCACGACTGCTGCCAGCACGACAACAACAGGTGCGACGCTCTTCTCTCATTCGTCCTCCTCACACGACGCCCCGACGTCATCGTCGTCTTTGCAGACTGGAACAGGCACCGCGTCGTCGCTGCAGCACGTGCCGTCGTCAACGCTCTCGTCGCTAAAGGGCTCCGTGCACCCGCCGTCATCGTCACCACCACCACTCTCCGCTGCCCCGAGAGAAGGTGAGCGTCGTGCCACAATGGAGGGCGACATGCAGCAACAGCAGGAGCAGGAGCAGCAGGAGCATGCGCTGTGTCAGAAGCTTGTCGCGCAGCTTCTCGCACGCGAGCGCAGCTTGTATCGCGCGCTGTTGTGCGTTGAGCTCAATCCCGATGCTGCCGCAGACGTCCCCTACGTAATGGACGGCGAAGAAGAATGGGCTGACATCATGCGGCTTCGCAGCAATCCACAGCAACAACAGCAACAACAAGAACAGCGTGGCAGTACTGCGGGGCTGTCTTCCAGTCAAAGCCGTCATCGCGTGCGTCCGCTGTCAGCGGACGAGGTGAGTGCGGCCAGTGCATGCTGGCCATGCGTGCTGCTGCGTGATGCGCACCTGCAACGCAGCCTCGCACGTGCGGTCGAGCAGCTCGAGACGCGTGGCGGCAACCACACCAGCCGCAACAGCTACGATGACCAAACTGTCAAGGCTGAGGCGAAGGAGGAGAAGGAGAAGAGCGTGAAGGGCGCCACATCCGCGGCGGCCGAGTCCGGGCATAGCGCGAGTCGCAACCAGGCGTTTTCGTCGCCGTCCTCGCCCATCGCCGTCTCCACGCGCAGCGCGCGCACCCGCATTTCTTGGGTGCCGGCCTCTCTACGTCGCGCTGGTTCTCGTCTGGAAGGCCGCCCCAGCGTCCTCGCCGTCGATGCGGCCCGTGGCGCGGATCTGCTTGGACAACTCACGTCCGCCGTCGCGACCTCTGCGCGCACACTCAGCACGACGAGCCGCGGCGTCATGGAGTTCATCGCCAACACAAGCTACGCGCCTCTGCAGATGTCTGACGTGACGCAGCGCTACCACATCTCGGTGCCTTCCGTGCTGCACTCGATGTTGGGCAATCCGAGTCGCACGGTCCCCATCAAGACGAATCTCAAGCGAGGAGGCGAATCGGCGGCGACGGACGGGCTTTGTGAGGGGCTGCGACCCTGGGTGGCGTCCCAGCTGGTGGAGCCCACAGTCAAGGCCCTCGGCACGTACCGACGGGCGCCTGCTCAGCTCGGCAACGGCACGGACAACCACAACACCATCAACAAAACTGATGATGCTGATGCTGATGATGCTGATGGTGGTGATGCGAGAGGTGCCGATGCCAACACCAGTGTGCACAGCCTCACCACCCCAAGGGGCCCCGCACAGGACGTCAACGTGCAGCTGCAGGCCGCCATCCGTCGCCTCCTCCACCTCCCGTGTCCGTGCTCGACCAGTCCGTCTTGTTGCGTGCGTTGCGAGGCACACATGGTGACCTCCGCCATGCCGCTTATTGTCGGCCTCGTGTACAAGCCCGGCCCCGCACGCAGTGATGCCGATGCCGATGCCGATGCCGATGTGGCGGTGGAAAAGGATGAAGAAAATGAAGAGGAGGATGCGGCAGCGGTACTCGATGGGCTGTTGACGTCCTGGGGCGTGGAGGCCCTTGATGCCTCTGGTCTGCGTGTGCGTCTGGTACCGGCCGCCCGCATCGCCACCACCACCACAGCCACAGCCACCTCTCCCTCGCCCTCCTCGTCGGCGCCGCCACAACCGCACGCGCACCACGACGCCTGGTCCGACGTGTCCTCGGTCACCACCTCCACGAGCCACGCCGAGTCTGCCGCGACCCACGCAGCCGCCGCGTCGAGCCCACCCGTGCCCCCGGTTCGCTTCTCCGCGTGTGTGCTGGAAATGCGCGGGGCCGTGCGCAACGAGGCCGCCGCGCGACAGGTGTGGCTGCTGCTCGTCTCGATCGTTCACTTTGTGCACGTGGTCGGCACGCGCGATGACGTGGCGCAGGCCGCACACTTCGTCGCCGAGGCGGTCCGTGAGCGGCGGCGGCGGCGGGGGAGTGACGTGCGCGTGCATCCGCTGCGCGCCGCACAGGAGAGCTCCATGGCAGAGGTGAGCGCACCGATCACCGTCCTTGCCTTCTTCTTTACGCTCCGCGCACAAGCCGAGCTGGAACGCCAGAGTGGTGATGGTGGTGATGCACCCCCTCGCACGGATGTGGCGCGTGATCCATCGGTGCAGCTGTTCCCACCCACGCCGGATGTGGATGAAGCTGATCCAGACGCGCACACAGACACACCAGGGACAGTGGAGATGAAGAAGCGGCAGGCAACGTCAAGAAACGTGGCGCCGTCCGCATCGACGGCGTCGCCACGGCTCGCGCCACCACCGCAGCTCACACCGCTCGGCGCACGCAGTGGTGGCAGCCGAACGGCCACACAGACGCCCGACGCGGGCAGCGCCGCACCGCCGTCACAGCAGCGCAGTGTGGCAGAGTGGATGTATCACACGCTCATTCCCAGCTTCTTCGACATCACCTACGAGGACGTGCCCATGACAGAGAGTGCGGCTGACACGCACGGTGTGAACGGTGCGATGGGTTTGTCGTCGTCGTTGCCGACAACAGCATCATCAGCCGCAGCCGCACAAGCCCTGGGCACAAAAGATGGCACGGTGCAGTCGAAGCGCCGGCAACGCCGCCCCAAGCGGAAGAAGAAGACCTCGCTGCTGGCGCGTGTGCAGTACATCTCCGACGAGCATGCCGACTTGCTCCACTGGTTGTTGAATGAAGACGTGCCACCACGCGAGGGGAGCAAGGCACTCGCCACTCCCAACAGCACCGATGGCCACAACGCCGTCGTCCCGTCTGACCCATCACGTGCTGGTGAGGACGTGTTGATTCGCTTCATTCTCTGCCGCCAGCTCTTCTTTCGTGATGTCCTCTTGCTTGCCATGAGCCACTATGACACACAAGGCGCCGTCGGCACGGGCGTGCAAGCTGCTGCTCTCGCACATCAGCCGTCTGCATCCACTTCCCGGCCACCGCATCAATCCTCGCCACCGCACTCGTCTGTGGTGCCTGTGGGAGCGGTCGCAGAAGTCCCGTCGCAACGCGTTTTTTCGCCACATCACTCCGGCTCGCCACCGTCCTCCCCGACAGCCTCGCTCACAGCCGGTGTCGCCTCTGCCGCTGCCGCTGGTGGTGGGCAACGCGGTGCTGAGAGGGTGAGCTCACCGTCCTCACCAGGCAGACGTCGCGTTTCCTTCAACAGCACGCTCATCATGCACCCGGCCACGCCGCCACCGTCGTCATCCTCGGCGTCGCCAGTGCGCGCGGCATCACCGTCATCCTCGTCGCCACTGGGGCACCGACGAAACTCCACTTCGCTGCTCTCGTCGTACTCGTCGGCGTCGGGCGGCTCGCCGTCATCGACGCCCGTGCCGGTCACCGTGAGATCAGGCAGCGTCTTGAACACACCCGCACAGACCCAGGTCGAATCGAGTGTGCTCAGCATCTCTGCTCCGCGCACAGAGGCGTCATCCGTCTCAGCGGCCAGTCCGGGCTCGCCGACAAGTCTCGCGACGGCAGCGGCCGCAGCGGCGATCCCCACCCCGGTGCGAAGCATTCTCAAGTCCGGTCACCGCTACCGCGTGTCAAAGCTGATTCGCAACAGTGCCCCCGCCTCGTCTGTGGTGCCGTTCAACAACGCGATGCTCTGGCGGTGTCTGGTCGCGGAGCAGCTGGGTGCCGTGGCTGCCGCGAGTCCCAGTCCCGTGCGTCACGCCAGCGCATCTGACGAGTGTGACCGTTCGTGGAGCGGCATCTTCCATGTCACGTCAGCCATGTACACCGCACACGTCAGCTCCCTCGTGACGCGCGTCTCGGATGAGGTGGCGTCGCTGCTGCTGCTTGGCTCTCTTCGCGAGGCGGCGGGAAGTGGCGACGACGCGCACTCTGAGGTGACCATCGCAGTTCAGAGAGATGCGCGCCAGCGCGAAGTCAGTTCGGCTGCGGCGTCGGTACCGACGAGTGCATCGGTCAACGTGAGTCGCCAGGAGGCGAAAACTGACACACCATATGCGCGCGATGTGCACCGGCGTGTTCTCTTTCGCCAGCTGGCCTTTGTGTCGGAGGCCGTCACAAATGCCCTGAACGCGCCCTTCTGCTACGCACAACTCAACCCGTCTGGTCCTGTACAGACGGCGCCGAGCGTGCTCGTGAGCGCGGCGCGCTTGACCTGCGGGCGCACAGGGCCCAGCACCAGCACACTGGCAGAGACCCCAGCGGGTGCCAACGACAACGACGACGGCGGCGCGGCCAGTCCCCTTCGCGTCACGTCCCCGTGGTCCACGCTGCGGGCCACTTCGACTGAGTATCGCGTTGTCGCCTGCTCAGCCCTGTCCCCGATCTTGCCCTTGTCCGTCGGCGGTCGCTTCCGTCTGTACTGCGAGGTGTCGGCTCGCACGTGTGTGTTTGCGGCGCTGCTCTACGTCTGTCCCGTCATGGACGCCAACCTGCGCCTCGTCACGTACAGCTTGTTGAAGGACAAGATGGCCGTTCTGGCGAAACCGATCGTGCGATTCGTGGAGCGGCATCTTCTCGTCAGTGGAACAGCCCCGGAAAGCGCGGAGGCGGACAGCGAGACGATGCACGTGCCACAGACACTGCCGTCCATCGCGGACTACACCCGCGCGCAGGAGTGCAGCTTACGTCTTATTTGCCAGCTTGGTGCGCATCTGAGTGGTGCCGTGTTGCTCGCCAACAAGAGCAGCACGGCGGCCAACGTCGTCGTCGCGCCAGTGGTGAGGAGTACGCGTGTGTCTGGAGCGCACACAGCAGCCGAGGATGCAGAGAACAACATCAAGGGCAGCCGTGGCGTCGATGCAACCAGAGCGCAAGCGAAGGGAAACGAAGAAGAAGAACAAGTTGCGCAGGATATCGCGCTCTTTCGGCCGTCGCAAGCCGTGCGTTCATTTGAGGCACAGCATGGGCGGTTCTCAGGGATGCTGTCAGATGATGAGATGCGCGGTGGTGATGGCTTCACCGACGCGCTGAGCAATGCGTTGCGTCCGCGGCCATCGTGGGTCGTGCCCGGTGAGGCCTCGCAGTACGACTTGGAGAGCGCGCTCCTGCTGTGCCCTAGCGAGGCGGTGGATGGCGACGGGGAGGACGCGTGCGAGCTGGATGCCGTCGCCGATGCATTGGATTTGATTGAGCTCAGCGGGCGATCACGTTCACACGGGCAGCCAGTGAGTACGAGCACATTACGCGCTCAGCAGGTGTCGTCCTTTGCGCAGTGGCTGCCCGCGTTCATCAGTGACGTGCCGCCTTCACTATCGGCGATGGCGGTGTCCGCAAAGGGTGAGGCCTCGCATCCTCTCGCTCAGCACGCTGACGCAGAGGAGGAAAGCGTTCCTGTCAGAGGTGACGATGCTGTGGGGAACAACGGTGATGGTGATGGTGATGGTGGCGGTCGTGTGGATGTGGATGTGACGGTTCTGCAGTTGCTGTCTGACCCTGCCGTGCATTACATGGTCGGCGTGTCAGAGAACACGCTGCTCCGCCCTTGGCTGCGTGAGGCAAAGAAGGTGGTGCTCTCGTCGTTCCTCTCCGGCTGGTTCTTGCCACGCTGGACGTCGTGGTCCACACAGTTCCAGCCGGGCCACTCGGTGGCGGCGGTGGGCGCCACCGTCGACGACGATGACTCGCCACTCTTGCGTAAGAAGGAGGTACGGATAGTCAGTCCGGTGACGCCCACGCCGCCGCCGACGACGGTCACATCCGATGCTGTCTCGCTCGAAGTGGTGCGTGGGACACTTGTGCGACTCGCCGCGACGGCGGCACAGCTGGAAGCCGCGCTGACTGAGGTGCGGCACACGCTCTCGGTGGGCAGCCCGCTCCCGCTGCAGCCCACGTTCCTGCCGCCGCTTTCCGTCTCGCCGTCCTCGTCGCCGGCACGTCAGCCGCTGCGGCGACCACCGCAGGGCGGCTCACCACCGTTGCCATCCTCAGTGTCGAGTGCACCGCTGACACCGCCACGTTTTGACATCGATGATCACATCCCCAGTAGCGTTGCTGCTGCTGGTGGTGGTGGTGGCCCAGTCGGGAGTGGGATGCAAGCTCTCGTTTCCATCGCAACCAGTCCTGTCGCGTTGTTTGCGCTGGAAACGCCGATGACCTCGCCACGTCCTCGCTCCGCCCCTGTGACGGCACTGGCCATCTCACCCTCGCTCTTTGGTGTCGTGAACTCCGTATCGGCACCGGCCGCGGGTGGTGGTGTGGAGTGGGGACAGCCGAACGCCTCACACGCACCCCCTGCACGACGACGCGTCTCCTTCAGCCAAGGCCCGCCGCCGGGTGCGGAAGCTGACCCACTTCACTCTGGCGGCATCGACGACAGCAGCGCTGGCACGGATACCGCGGCTGCTGTGCCTCCGCCTTCTCACTACCCCACATCCATGCATACACAGCACATGAACGTGGCGCGGCCCAGTATCCACATCGCACATCCCACACAACAACAACAACAACAGGTGTCGTCGTCATCCCCCGCCGCAGTGGGCGCGGGAGTCCGATCACTCCAGCAATCGGTGCAGGTCTCACAGTTAGAGGCGGCGCAACTTGCACGCGATATCGCAGAGCTGCTGCACCGACTCACCGCATCGCACCCACTTCTGGAAACTGAACCCGCCCCGCCGCATGATGACAGTGATGTCGCACGCGAGTCGAGTGAGCCAATGAGCCGGGGCTTCCAGGGCTCACGGTGCTCGACGCCTTCGGAAGAGGAGTTGCCGAAGCCAGCCTTGAGCCGCGTGGCGTCACAGCGGTACGCCCCGCTCCACCTCGCGGAGCCCAATCTTTCCATGAGCCACGCGGGCGGTATTGGGGCCGGCAGTGGCTACGGGCGTGGCGGCAGCAGCAGCTTCTTCGGCGCGCCAATGGCCTCGATGGGGAACAGCGAACTCATCTCGCTTCCAAAGCCGGCGCCATACGACAGTGGCTTCGGTGCACCCGCCGCGTGCGATTCGATGCTGACCATGAGCCGACCAAACGTGCCGGAGCTGCAGCCACTCGCCTCAGAGGGCACGCTTCCCAACGCTGAGCACGCGGAGCAGGTCGATGAGACCAAGAGCAGCCTCGGTAGCATACGCAGCAGCGGAGGGGCCGCCATGCCGTCTTGCACGCACGAGGCCGCGACGCAAACGCACGGCCGCCGTGAGGAGTCAGACCGCGGGCGCAGCACGCACGCCTACGACAGCGAGGCGAACGCGGCGGCGACACTCCCTTGCTTTCACGACAGTGGCGCGAGCGATGCGGATGAGGATGAGCAGCGTCATGGCGGTGGTGGTGGTGGTGGTGGGCGTCGGCAACCGACATTGTCGCCATCGCCGTCCCCCACGACCACCAGCGAGACGCCAGCGAGCAGCAGTTCACCGTCTTCTCAGCGCCGCTCGCCGTCGATGGCGCTCTCCCTGGACCCCGTGAATCTGGGCCGGCCACGCCTCCTCACGTCAGCTGAAACGGGTGCGAAGGCACCCAGGACAGCAGGCGAGATACGTGCCCCAAAGGACGCATCGAAAGAGCGACCTGGAACTGCTCATGCAGGTGTGGGTGGTGGTGGCAGTCCTGGCACGCCATCGATGCCGTTGAGCGGCCCGCTGGTGATGGGCTCTCCGCCGTCCGCGGACTCGCTCATGACGGCCTACTCGCCGTCATTTAACCTCCCCACAGCACGTCCTCCGCCACGCAAGACCGCCGCTCCAAGTCGCCAAGAGCAGGAGCAGCAGGAGGAGGAAGAGGAGAAGTCCTTTGTCGCTGTCCCAGATGAACTGCCCGTTGTTGCGCGCAGCGCTGCGCCGAACATGAACACGCCGCCGCCGCCTCCCATGTTCAGCACAGACATCGCCGACATCGACGCACCACGCACGCCTTGCCGTGAGCCGCAGACACGACAAGATGCAGACGGGCCGCCGTTCCCGCTGTCGCCGTCTCCCACGCCCAAGTCGCTCGCCGCCGTGACGGCACTCGCGGACCTGCAGCAGCAGCTCTCCGGGTCCAAGCACTCGATGGACGCCATGACGCGGAGGGCAAGAGCCGCGGAGGAGGCCCTGGCGGAGAAGGAAGCGCTCGTCGACGCACTGCAGCAGCGACTCGTCGGACTCGAGGCACAGCTGGCGACGGCGGCGGCCGCAGCGGCGGTGGCAGACGTGGCGGAGGCGGCTGTGCAGGCGCACACCGAGCCGGACAGCCCGGGGTGGCACGAATCACCGTCGCCGACCTCGCCGCTTCCCGGCTTCGCCTTCAATGAAGTGGACGCAGAGAATGCCAGTGCTACGCAGCGCAAGCAGACGACTCTGGTGAGTCCAGCGGAGAATCAGCAGAGTGCGGCGGCAGCGGCGTCGTCGTCGTCGGTAGCATCATCGGCGTTGTCTTCGTCCGTCGCGGTGTCTCCACCGCGTGTTTCGGAGTTCAGCCGTGATGCCGCACAAGTAGTCGAGGAAGACACGAAACGATCTGGTCGTCCGCGCCTCCCACCACCGCCACCAACGCCGCCACCGTCCACACGCCTGCCGGAGATGAACGTGTCCGCGACACCTCCCAGGCCCACAGCACCACCAGCCTCCACACAGGTCGTGCATCCACCCTCCCCGTCGTCTGTGACGAGTACGCCACTCAACTCGCTTGAACTGTGGCGTCAGAAGAGGCGCGATCAACAACAGCCACAACAGACTCAAGCGGAGCTGCAGCCACACCACGACAGGACGGCTGAAGCAGCTCGCACCGCATCAGCCGTGGTGCCGGACACATCGGGAGAGAGCACACCAACAGCACCACGCGCGCGCGATGTGACGCGTGCAGCCTCCACGCCGCCGCACATGACGCATGCCGCGACCTCACCACTCCCGTCGCCGGTGCCAACGTTGCTCCTGGCGCCGCCTGCGTTGCCGGCCGCGAAGCCCACGCAGGTTACGCAAGGCTCTCAAACCACGCCACCGCCAAGTCCTGGCCCACGTGAGACAGTCCGGGCAGCCTCGCCCCCGCCATCGCCACCACCAACGCCACCGCCACTCCCGCAGCTGTCTGGCGTCCTGCCATCTGCTGCCGTTGCCGCTGCTGCACCTGATGTGCGGGCGGAAGAGTGGCAGCGTGTGCTTGACAGCGAGCGCGCAAAGCACGCGATGGAGCTTGCGCAGCTTGAGCGGCGTCTTCGCGAGGCCGTCGCCGCGTCAACATCGCGCGAGCGGTCGCTGGCGGAGCTAGTGCGCAGCCCAGAGGAGGCGAACCAGGCACGCGATGCCGTGGCAACCGTGAAGGCACTCGAAGCGGAGCTGACGCAAGCTGGTGAGCTGCTCCGGGCCGCACGCGAGACGGCACGCGACGCCACGCGCAACGCCGACAACGCCACCGCCACAGTCGACGAGCTGCGCGGTGCGCTGCGAGATGCGCGAGAGGAGCAGGCGACGCTGCGGGATGCCGTGCGTGCCACTGAGAGCGTCACGCATGAGGCGGTGGAAGCCAAGCACGCGGCCGAGGCGCGGCTGCGCAAACTCTCCGATGAGGTGGCGTCATGGCGTGCGCAGCGGGATCACGCCGAGAAGGTGCGCGGCCAGGCCGATGACCTGCTGTGGACGCAGGCGCGCGTGATGCGACAGGTGCTGCATCAGGAGCGGCTCCTGCTTGTGCCGTGGATGCAGCAGAAGATCGACTTGTTTGCCGCCGCCGCCGCCTCGCTCGTTGCGGAGTCTGCGGCGACGGCGCTGGCCTCTGCGAAGGTCGCTGACCGCACTCCACACCGCACCGGTAGCGGTAGCCGCGCTCAGGATCAACAGCAGCAGCAACAACCACAACAACAGCATCGTGATCCCCACGCGCACGATGACGCGGTCTCCTCGTCCTCTGCTGATACGTCAAGCCCCGCGAGCACGGCGTCCTACGCCTCGGCGGCACACGCCCCAGCGCAAGGTCGGTCGCATTCCCGGCCCCGCCACCGCGCACGCGCTCGTCGCGGCACGACACTGCCGACTGCTGCTGACGCCGCCGCGGCTCTGGACCAGCACGACGACCCGCTGGGGCTGCAGTTTGAGCTGGATCGCCAGCGGCGCCGCGCACTCGCACTGGAGGAGGCGTTGAAGCAGCACGAAGCCGCCCACGAGGCCGACAAGCGCACGATCCACACGCTGCAGCACCTGCTCGACGTTCAGCGTGACCTCGGCTCAGGCCCGGGTGGTGATGGCGACGCGTTGTCTGCGCCAACCCGTGCGCCACAGCTGCCGTGGGCACTCAAGGCGAACTTCATGCCGTCACAGACCCCACCGGCCTCGTCCACCTTCACCACACTCCTCACCGCCCCATCGCGTGCAGAGAGCAGCAACCGTCCAAAGAGCGCCAGTCGTGTGGGGATAGCAGACGGCGTCTCTCAGCAACAGCAGCAGCAGCAGCGTGCTCCCACATCGCTCGCCCGCTCCTCAGTGGCGTCCACCGCGCGCAGACAGAGCCATCCCACCGACGGTCGCGGAGACTCCGTGACCTCCTTGACGAGTCCCGGCGGTGGTGGTGGTGGTGACGCCGGTGGGACCTCGCCACCGCCACGTCGCGCCGCAGCGGCCACGGTGCACGCACCCGATCTCATCAGTGTTGTGGCGACGGGTGCCACACGACGCTCGCCGCTCACGTCATCGTACCCGCTCAGTGCGATTGAGAACAGCCGCTCGGCTTCCACGGCCGCGCGGGGCGGCAGCGCGGAGCCGACAGTGTCGCAAAGCCGATCGCGTGCCACGCCCGTGACGATCGCACCGCCATTGTCAGCGACGCCACCGGCCTCCGCAGACGCGTACCGTCAGCGCTACGCCTCCCTCAAGGCGTATCTGTAATGTATGTGCCTTTGTCACAATGTTTTGTGTTTCCTTTCGCCAGCCTGTCTCGTGCGTGTGCGAATGCGGGGTGGCATAGATGTGTGTTATATACGACAAGAACAAAAACAAACAACAAAATCATCATTCGCAGAATGAAACAGCCCTGGCCTCTGTTTTTGTCGATGTTGCTATTTCCCGACACCGCTTCACTGACGCTTCTGGCCGTGAGGCATGAAACAGAGGAGAGAGCGCAAGAAGTATTACGGTCTGCCAGTTTGGTCTGACCAGATTCTTTGCGTAGTGATTCTACTCACATGTCCTCCTCTCTCTCTATTGTGTCATTGGGTATTCTCATGAAATCGTGTCACGCTCACCCATTGAATCACTTTCTCTCATCTCCTCCTTCCTCCCCTTTGCAATCGTCGTTCTCTTTTGGTTGTTGGTGTGTGTAGGTTTAGAGCACCCTCTGTCTGTGTGTGTTTCGCGATGCTCCGTAGCCCCAACCCGGCCGTCGCGAAGGTGTTGCAGCCCTTGCTGGAGGGCCCCAAGTTCGCTGTTGTGTACTGCGGCAATCATCAGTACAAGGTTTCTCCTGGTGATGTCATCGCCGTCCAGCGGCTGCGCGCAGAAATCGGCAGCCGCATCACGCTCAAGAAGGTCGTCATGGTGGGCGGGCCCCGCTTCACCGCCATTGGCCGCCCGTTGCTGGAGAACGTGCGCGTCACTGCCGATGTCGAGGAGCAGAAGCGCATGCGAAATGTGGTGTCTCTGTTCGCGACGCCGGGTCGTCGTCGGGTCCGCTGGGTTGATGCGCCACACGCGGCAACCATTCTGCGCATTCGCGAAGTCGTCTACGAGCCGGAAGTCATCGGTGAGGTCGACAAGTACAAGGACGGCGAGCTGGTGAAGAATTTCCAGCCGGATGTGCACACCAATCCTGTCTTCTCACGCCGAGATGGCTACGACGTCTTCCGGAAGAACGACTTCGAGGCTGTGGAGACGGCGAAGAGCTTTTTGGATCTCATGGAACCAAACGAGAAGTGAGGCACAGTGAAAAGGAAGAGAAAGAGAGAGATCGCGAGTGAACGACACTGGTCAGATGACCGAGACGAGGTATTGCGCCGTTTCGCCTTCCTACTCTCTCTCTCTCCGTCTCTGTCTCTCTCACTGTTCCTATCTCCACATTCACAACGTTTGGCGTTGTGGATGTTCTTGTGGATGTTGTTGTGGTGATCATGTTTGGGGTGTCACCCCGCCACCTGGCGTCTAAAGAAAAAAGAAGAAAGAAAAGAAAAAAAACTTGCTTTTGATTGTTCTGTTGAGCAACAACCACTTCACCGTGTTAGTCGATCTCATGACGCACGTCTGATGTCAATCGCCGTTCAGATGACGGTTGAGTGACACAGCGCGTCTGTCTTCGTTTTTTATTCACCCCTCTCAGACGCGCGCACACACACACACTCGTGCGTCGTGATGGTCTTCTCGAAGGCATCACAGATCAAAGAGAAAGAGACACATGACAGTCATCGACCATGTGCACAGCATCGCTCTATCTATTTCTCTGTGTGCGTGTCGTTGAGTGGCACGATTCTCACGTGAAATCCCACTTTCACCATCACCGTCTCGCATCTCTCCTCCTCTCCACTTTTTTGTTCTTCGTCCTGATTCTCTCTCGTCGTGAATAGAGTGCGTGCAACTCTAACCAGTTTCCCCACTTGGTGCTTTCAGATACAAATACACACACACACCATCGATTTCATAGTTTAACAGGCTCGCCTGTTTCATTTTTCTTTCCCTTTTTTTTTCGTTTTGTTTTGTCTTGAACACTTTACAATGCGGTGGCACTTGCTTCTCTACCTCGCATGTATCCTTGTCGGGGCTCTTGTCACGAGTGCCACGGCAGGTGCGGACGAGTTCGCGCGTCGCGATCAGACACAAACGGTCGACGTGGATCTTTCACACGAGCCTGCGCAGCTCGGCACCGGTGCTCAGGGCACCCTTGTAGATGCCTTGGGTCTCACAGAAAAGTCGACGCCGTCATCGTCGTCAGGACCACACGAGCGGATCGTGCCGGATCTGACTTACGACCACTTCGATGATGACGATGACGATGAGGATGAGGATGAGGATGGCATGGCACCGACTTGGCTCATGGACGGCGACGAGGTATACGCCGCCACGCAAGCACGCCAGCGCAGTAGCGCTGGCACCGAGTCGACCCCGCAGCGTGCCGCGCGCATGCGCAGGGATCGCCACGAGCCACGTGGTCTTCGTCGAGCGCACTCTGGTGCGTCGTCGCCAACACTCGCTGACCTCGCGCTGTTCGTCAAGATTGAGAAGACGAACGCAGAGAGCGGCGTCGTCGAAAGCTCTGTCGAGGCACGCGTTGACGCCGCGATTGGCAACTTTCCGATGCTGGACGATCACGTGGCCAACAAACTGGCCGTGCTGCTTGCTGTGGTATTGAGTATCTTAACGTTTTTCGTCGTTGTTATTATGTGATCCGCAGCTGTTAGGATGTGGCTGCCTCACATACATCTTTGTGTGGGATTTCTTTTTGTTGTTGTTTGCTCGTTTCGTGCTTTGCATCTTCGCTTTTTTTCTTTCCTTCCCTTTTTGAAGGAACGCCGCAGCGTCAACGAAAAAAAAAAACGATGTTGCAGCATCAGCGACAAACCGCAACGTGTGAACATTTTTTTGCACAGTTTTTCTTTCCTCTCTGTTCATTTGTTTGAATTTTTTTCCTCTTTCGTTTATCTGTTTTCCTCTTCCTTCGCTCTCTCGCGACTACTAGTAAAGAGATGTCATTTTTCTTCTTCTTCTTTTTTTGCTTTCTTTCTTCCCCCTTTTCCTTCTTTTGCAGTGCACCAAGCAACAACAATGTCATCTAGCTATTAGTATGTTCTGGGTCAAACAAACAATCAATCAAAAAAACACATTAGTTTCCAGCAACACCAGACAAGACGGTAGACGCGCGGCAGACTCCTTCTCGTCGCCAGTGAACAGGAGGTCTCCAACGTGTCGCTCGACTCGTTGCGTGCTCGCTTCGCACTCTGGAGCAATTGGACAACGCACGCACCTCGACGCAGTCTCTCTCTCTCTCTCTCTCTCTCTCTCTCCATTTCAGATATCATCAGTTTGATCACATCACCGCTGTCTGTCTCTCTCTCACTCTCTCTCACCTTCATCCTCCCTCCATCGTATTGTCATATTGACGGTTGCTTTCCTTTTGTTGTTTGTTTGTTTTATCAGCGAGGTTGCGCACTTGCTAAAGGAAGAAAAGTCCTAAGTTGCGTGAGAGTGAGTGGTTGTGAGCAATTCACTCTGTACCTATATAGTGTGTTTTATTCTTTTGAGTGTTATCTTTTAACCTTTGTTTTGTGCGTTCAGTAGATTCTCCTTTCTCGCTCTCTCACACACACTCTTTGAACATGGACGAGTCAGGTCTCCCACACTCGTCACCAGTCACGTCCTCAACGCACACCGAAGCCGATCCGCCAATCATACACGATTCCCCCAGCGACGACAGCAGCACTTACCACGCCGATGCGGTCAGTCACAGCCACCATCACCACGAGCACAGCGATTGGGGCGATGACGGCGGTGGTGATCAGACCGTCGAGGAGGAAGAGGAGGAAGAGGAGGAGAGCGCACCACTGCACCCCCCTGTATCATCGTCTGCCATGTACTACTACGGTGAGTCACGGCCTGCGGACGAAGCTGACGTCGAGGCGGTCAGCGACGCAGAGGCGGATGAGTTGGACGATGAGGTCAGGGAACAGAAATGTGGTGAGGAGAGAAGTGAGCGAGATGATGTAGATGTGCAGCAGCCTGCGTCATCATCCTCATCATCATCATCACGGGATATGGAGCCGCCGCCATCTCCGGCGGAGAAGGTGGTGCCGCGGCAGTCTGCTCAGCCCGTCGCTGACACCTCAGCGGGAGACGCTCCCAGTGCCCATGCCGTTCCCCAGCTCAGCAGCTATAGCTTTCCCCAGCGTCCACCAGGTGCGCCACCAGGGGCACTCGATCCCACCGTGACTGCCCCGGCAGCCGCGGCGGCCTCCACCGCCAGCACCACCTCGACCACAACAACAACAGCTGTCACGACGACGACGACGTCCGCGTGTGTGCGTCGCAGCCCACAGCCGCGCGAGACGCGCCACGTGGCTGCCGCGCCGCCGATCACCATGCGCATGCCCACGGAGGCCGTTCACAGTGGCCTGCTGCCAACCTACAAGATCCTCGTCGTCGGGGACGCGGGCGTGGGCAAGACGAACCTCCTCAGCCGGTACTGCACGGAGCGCTACGACCCAACGGCACCGCCCACACTCGGTGTGGAGTTCTTCTCGCGCGAGCTCGACGTCCCGAGCGGACCGGTCGGGCAGGTCGACACGGTTGTCGTCCAGCTGTGGGACACGGCAGGGCAGGAGCGCAGCAGTATGATCAGCTCCGCCTTCTTCCGAAACGCGGTCGGCGCGCTCATTGTCTACGATGTCTCGCGCCGCGAAACGCTGCTGAACGTGCCACGCTGGGCGGCACACGTGCGTGGCGTGGCGAGTGAAGACTGCGTCTGTTTTGTCATTGGTAACAAGTACGACTTGTGCGACGAGGTGGACTCGGGTGAGGCGGCCAACAGCGACGACGCCGACACGCAGCACGTCATTTCGCACGATGGTGTGCGACGCAGCGTGCACGCGCCGCTCAGTGCCGTGCCACTTCAGACCGTTGATATTGGTGAAGCGGAGGAGATCGCCCACTCGCTAGACATGCGCCTCTACCTCACCTCCGCCAAGCGTGGCGACGGCGTGCTGGGGGCCTTTACAAGTATGGTGCTCTCCGTCAACGCTGTGCAGTCTGTGAAGAAGAATCAGGCAGGTCTCGCTGAGGATCTGGATGGCGTGACACGCAAGGCTGGCAAAGGCAAGAAGGCTGGGTCACAGCGCCGAAAGTCAGTGCTAGACCTGCGTGGGTTCGGTTCAGGAAATGGTGAGACTGGGGATGGTTCAGGTTGTGCGTGCTAACCAGAGGACAGCCTCGGTGTATGTGGGTGTGAGTGTGAGTGTGTCTAGTCATCTCACGCCGTGCTTGTTGCTTCTTTTGCTTTGCTTCTTCTTTCTTCCCTTGTGTTCTTGTTGCGTATTTGGTTCCATGTTGAGCACTGCAATCAAAAAAAAATTAGGAGAGGAAAAATGGAGGCCGCTCACGTTCGCTGTGTTGTTCTTCGTCACGCAGCTTCTGGTGTCACCAGTGCATCAGCCATCTCGTATATGAAAGCATGCTGGATAAGACAGTTGACACGCACGTTCACGCCGTCTCGTACGGCACCGCGATTGATTTCCACAATGCGCACCAAGTCAACAAAAAGTATCAGCCAACTAGCTCGTCATTTCATTCCTTATCGATGCCCGCCTACACCTATCATTCCATTCATTCTCTTCTCTTTTTTTTTCTTGCCTTCTTCCTCTTCTGGTCATTCGTGACTTTACAAAGTGGTGGCGCTGGGGCACAGATCGTGTTAGTTTTTTTTCCTTTTTTTCTTCTCTTTGCACCTTCACTGTCTCTCTCTATCTCTCTCTCGTTCGCATGTCTGCTCACATCACACCTCTGACGCGCAGTCAGCTCCTGGAGCTGGAGACCCTGCTGGCGCGGCTGATCACCACGTTGCGGCCGCCGACGCACCACCACACACGTCGCCCGTCCCTGCACAGCCACGAACGCAACGGAGGTGACGCGCACGGTCTCTCATCCGCACGTTCATCCCCGTCCTGCTCGTCTGTTGGCACACCGTCCTTTCCGCCCGACCCTGAGTCGCCTGTTGTGGGAGACGAGACACGCCCACTCAGTCCCCCGCCTCCTCCGGTCAATGCTGAACAGCCGGACCACCCGTCGCTTCACGGCTTCTTCTTCGACGTCTTTGAGGATCCGCTAACCAAGCACACCTGGCGCCTCTACGACAAGATTCTCTATCTTGTCTGGTGGTCGTATCGCCCGATCGCGTGTGCGGAGTGCGGCATGACGGATGCGTGGATGGCGAGTGGCGCGTGCGAACTCAAGTGCGCGCAGTGTGGCGCAGAGGCCGGCTCAACGCGCATGAACGACTACGTCGCCGACACGCCCGAGGGCGGGGACGGCGATGACGAGGATGGCGAGGAAGGCGGCGGTGGGGGTGACGGCGATGTGGCCGGTGGGGGTGGTACCAGGGAGGCTGGCCTCTACGGCAGTGGCAAGGTGCGGGACGACGCGGGTGTCGGCGCGGTCGCCGCGTACGTGTTCTTCTACGAGTGGCTGCGACACATTCCTCTCGTCCGCTTTGGCGGTGAGCCGGGCAGTGCACAGGCATCGGCTGCCATCGCGGCGTCCGCCACGTCTGGTGCTGGCGCGAGCCGTTCCCGTGGTGGTGCTGGTGGTGCTGCACGAACTGCTTCATTCAGCCATGGCAGCGGCGTCGCCACGGCCTCGGCCTCGGCCCCCGCAGCTGCCGTATCCGCTGGTGACGTCGCGCTGCCGGTCGCGGAGGAGCTCGCGATGGTGCTGCGTGCCGCGTACGACCTCTCGAGTGTGCTCGTGCTGCCGGGCATGGCGGCGCGCGGTCTGTCCATGGGCGTGCGGGCCTCTGCGCTGTACCTCAGCTTGCTGCTTCACAGGTACGCCGTGCCGTTCCCGCTCTTCTGCCTCGCCCGGCGCGGTGTACAAGATGGCGGCGGCAGCCTCTCCGCCTCAAAGCGCAAGCTGAGTGTGTCCGATGCGTCAACCACCACACCAGCCGCAGGGCCCGCAGTGTCCAGTGAGGCCACCACGCACACCAGCACGAGTGGCCTAGAGCACGCCACCGATGTGCAGTGGGTGGACATTGAGTTGTACGCCGATCTCCTCGGTGTCGCGCTGACTGACTTCTTTGAAAGCCCTGTGGTGGCGGCCCAGTACCTGCAGAACGCGATGACCGTCACGGCCCAGCTGGGCGGTGTGCCGAGCCTGTTGTGGCACCCCGCACGGCTTCCACAGCGCACGGCGGCCATCATGGCGCTCGCGGCATCACGCCGGCCCGTGACGACCGCGACGGGTGCGCAGGACGAGCGCGTCAGCTACGGCATGTCGCCCGAGCACACGGCGATGATCGTCGCACTGGAGCTCGCGCGGCAGGTGGATGCGCAGCCGATCGTCAAGTGCTCCACCTCGACCGCAGCAGCCGCGCAGAACGCACTTCGCTTGGGCCAATGGCTTGATGGCCTTGGCGTGTACCCGGCTCGCCGTGTCTACCGCGCCGCGGGTGACTTCAGCGACAACGCCGCCTTTGTGGCCTCGCTCACCACCACCTCTGCCGCGCCGGCGGCGGTGGGGATGGAAACGGATGACGCAGCCGTGGCCCTGGTCTTGTCCGAGCCATGCGTGACGCCAGGGTCCGTCTTCGCGCGTGACTTTGAGGTGCTGCTCCTCTCGCCGTGTGCGAACACAATCCTGCACATCTTCGCGCGACTGTTCGGCGTCACTGCGCTCGAACTCTGCGAACTGGCAGAACGCAGCGGTCTCTACAAGGGACCGACGCGCTTTCTTTCCGTGTTGCGCGAGCGCGCAGACAACGGTGACTACGGTGGCATGCCGCTGTTCCGTCGCCTCACACCACTGAGCTCTCCGTGGATGAGTGTGTACATGGCGCTGCACGCGCCCGATCGGCTCGCCACGTTGAGCGCGTTGCGGCTGCTGAATGACGTGCAGAACGGCGCGCGTGAGCGGGCCCTGTCGCTGTCGCGTCTGCTGCAAAGCGTTGTGCGGAAATACCACGCCGCCTCCGTGTACCAGTTCAACTACGTCCTGCAAGTCTCAGACGACTCGGAGCCGCACTTCAAGGGTCTGTACTATCTGTCCAATGTGAACGCGGCCCAGGGTCTCGTGACGTTCACCTGCCTCCGCTCGGGTCGCAAGACGCTCACCTTCAACCGCCACAGCGACGCCATCGCCCTGTGCTACGTCAGCGCCAAGGAGAAGACCGTGTCCCGACTCGCGCACGTCGAGTTCGTCGGTCCGGTGATGGCGACCGTGGAGGGCGAGGCAGCGCGCCTGGTCATGAGCGCCGTCATTGGCAGCGTGGAGTTGTTTGAAGCGTGGGCAACGGTCGTGCGGCACCTCGACCTCACCGGCCGCATCCGCCGCCGAATGCGCGTGCCGATGCTGGCGTCGCGCCTGGACGCGCTGGGTTCGATTCGCGAGGCGGCCGTCGCGGCGCAGTCCACCAACACGCTGGTCAGCGCCGCAACGCTGGCGGGGTGGGGTGCGACCGAGTCCCTTCTCGGTGCGCCACCGCTGGTTGACCCTCTCTCGCTGCGCACGGAGCTGCAGCATCAGCTCTACTCACTCCCAAGCGCGGCGTTTCTGTTTGGGCTGTCGGAGAACCGCATCGTTGGCATGTACGCGGCGCAGCTGGCGCTCCTTGAGTTCATTGAAGAGCAAATTCAGCGCTTCAATCAAGAGAATGCTCAGGGCGCCCCTGCTGCTGCTGGTAGTGGTAGTGGTATTGGAGGTGCTGTTAGTGCGACTGTCAACACAGTGAAAACAGAAGCGAAGCGCAAGACCGGCAGCGGCGACACCTCAGACGATAGTGACGATTCTGAAAGAAAAGGCGTTCGTGAGGACCCACCACTACCAGCACCACGCAGTCCGCTTCTTCCCAAGACGAAACCCATGGGCCGCTCACCACTGTTGGCGCGGCGACGCGATGGTGCGAGTGGCCATGCTAACTCTCCACGACTCCGTGCGATGCCAGACTCCGCGCACGATCCACACGGTGACGAAGAAGGTGATGAAAGGGATGAAAACATCCACAGCAGCAGCAGCAGCAGCGACGACAACGATGCCGACAAGAGCGATACTGGGCCAAGTGAACGTGTGGCGGCTGCTGAACGGCGCCGGACTCGCAACGACCGCCGCCGACGTCAGAAGCCCGCGAACCCCACACGCACACGCGGTGCGTCGTCATCCGCATCCGCATCGTCAACATCGTCTTCACCCGCGCGCCGGTCGTCGGTCTCGCCGCGCAACGGTCCACAGCGCACCGCTTCCGTGTCCTCTTCCTCCTCGTCGTCATCGTCATCATCGTCTTCGTCGTCGTCATCCACGCCGGCCGGCACGCCGGGTAAAAAGGCAGATCGTGAAAGACATCGCGCACGAGGGGCCAGTGATGATGAGACCCATGCCATGGTGCCGCTGCCACCGTCGTGGATCGAAGAGATGCTCGCGTCGGATGAGGCGACTGGTGCCGCTGCCACCGTCACGCGCACCGGTAGCTTTGATCTCAACGCGCTTGATCTTGCCGAGTTGGTGGAGAGGAGGTCCCCTGTCCTGGCGTCCGGTGTTGCGGATGGCGGCCGCCGATCGGCTGGCGGTGGCGCTGGCAATGGCGCTGTGCCTGGCATTCGACAGCGTCTCTCCCCATCCGCACGGACCTCAAGCCCGCCGCTCCCACTCCCTCCACCACCACAGCGCACACAACACGCGGTGATGACGCCGGTGTTGGGGCCGTCGCCAGCCATTTCCGGCATCACCATGACGAAGCGCCCGCACAGCACCCTCTCGCCACCCCCACCGCTGTCGCTTTCGATCGACGGCGGCAGCCGCGACCAGCCTCCGCCGTTGCCGCCACTCACGCTGTCCGAGTCGGTGGTGCCTCTGCCGCCAACGACCACCCCCACCGCCCCAGCGCCTGGTTCCGTCTCACCATCGCATGAGCCGTCCCAGTCGGATGCCGTGTCCCCGCAGCAGCGCGCGATCGCACGGGAGGTGCGTGCCCGTCGTCGTGTCTTGGAGCACCTGCAGGCGGGTCTCCCGTCCGCGCTGCACGTCCTGCTTGGGCACGCGCGCGTGGAGGCGTACCTCGGCCGACTAGACGAGCTGGCACGCAACGCGGAGAGACGGGCAGCCGGGGCAAACAGTGAGGACGCGAGCAGTGCCGAACTGATGAGTGGTGCTGGCCTTGCTCGCGCGATGGGCCGCGGTGCTCGGCGACGGCGCACGACGACAGCGGCGGCGGCGACTGCTGTCGGTGGCGGTGGGGGCGGTGGGGCAGATCCATCGCGGGTGGCGTCGGGGTGTGCTCTGTCGTCTTCATCCGGTTCGCCTACGACAGCGGCGCTGCAGCGTGCCGTGTCGCTTCTCGACGGACACTCACAAGCGGAGACGGTGATGGGACAGGACGCGCTGGAGAGTGGTCTCTCGGTCGAGATGGCCGCCATCGCCGTCGCAACCACCGCCTTCAGCATGTTCGATGCCGATGCGTGTCGCCGTCATCTGCACAACCTATACGTCTTCTTGCATAGCTACAGCGGCTTCAAGCAGCGCCTGTACGGGTTGGCACGGTGCGGTGCGCTGCCCGCCGCGGCGGCGGTGGTGGCGTCTGGATCGGCCAAGGCGTCCGCCAGTGCGCGTCGAGGTGAGCGGCGACCCAAGTCGCGCCCAGCTTCTGGGCTCGGCTCGCCACTGGCCGCTGCCATGCATCATCATCATCATCATCATCGTCAGTCAGCACAGCCGCCAGCATCGGCCGACGTTGTGGGCGCCGACGCAGCCCACGCGTCTCGTGCAAGGGTCGCGCAAGAAGAAGAGTCGCGGGATGGTGAGGCGAAGGTGGTCGTGGAGGGTGGTGCCAGTCCTGGCTCGCGCAAGCGCCGCCGCGACTCCGCTGGCGAGCCGCGCGTTGCGGTCGAGAACGAGGAGGCGCCACAACGCCGTGAGCACCTCAGCTCCGACACCTCCGACACCTCCGACAGCTCCAGCGCCGTGTCCGACAACGACAAGGACCGGGGCGACGAGGACGCCGAGGGTGAAGACGAGGCAGTGAGGCCAAGCCACAGCCTCAATAGCCCAGATGCGAGATTGCGCATGAAGAGCAAAAAGTCAGGACGCCGTCGTCGCAGACTGGAGAAGCGGCACGAGATGCAGCATAAGACGCACAGCGGCAACCCACAAGACGATAGCAGTGGTGATGACTGACCCCCCCACCACCACCAAGCATGACGTAACTTTTGGTGAATCGACTAAACATAAGCGCCGACACACACACACACACAACTCAACAAGCAAGGCATCAGTATCAGTATCTGTGCACGAGACACACGCACAAGACGCACACTTACTCACAGACGTGCAAGCACAACATAGGCAACGAACAGCTCACTGATACGCTGAGCTTGTCTTGCTCGGGTTTGTTCTCTTCTCATTCAGCAAACAAGGCTGGTGTAGGATGAAGCACCACACACAGCAGGACCAAAGAAGAGCTGATATGGCAATCCCAAAGTGCAATGGCGTATCGTAGAGAGCCGTCAAACGGTCTGCTGCTATTGTGTTTCCTCCCTCCACACTCACACGAGGCACACGCTCACTCACACAACCCCACCTCTGGCTTTTCTACACGCTTTCAATTTTTCTTCCCTCTCTTTTTTTTTTCGTCTCATCTATCATACACGCCTGGCATGATTGCTGGCAACACACAAACAAAAAACGAAAACGATGAGAAAAATTAGCTACTTTGACGTCGTACTACTCAACCCTTCCACAACAGAACAAGAGAATATCTCATTGTCCATCTCCGAACCTTTTCTTTATCCTTCGACAGCCCGATCCACACTTCTTTCGTTGTAGACGAGTTGCGTACCGTATAGCAGGTTCCACGTAAAGTAAATTTTGTTTTCAAAGCTTTCACCACCTCACATTTAGACACCCAACACTCAACTCAGGACCCAAAATAATCCAAAAAAAAAAACACAACGCGCTTGGCCATGTCGTCTCCCATCGAATCGGTGCTGCAGTCGATCATGAACATTGGCGGTATTCCGCGTCGCTTCGTGGGTGACATCGCGGAGACGATGTTCGACGACTACTTCGATGTCCTCATCTACGCTGAAGTCCTGTACATTCTGCTGGTGTTCGTCGGCCCGAAGGCGATGGAGAACCGCCCGCCGATGAAGCTCAAGACCTTCATGGCCCTGTGGAACCTCTCGCTCTCACTCTTCTCCTGCGCCGGAACGATCGCGCTGTCCACGCTGCTGGGATACCTGCTGCAGACACGCGGCTTCCGTCGCACGACGTGCGAGTTCGACCGCAACATCATCTACGATGGCGAGCCCGCGTTTTGGCTCTACTACTTCTTGCTGAGCAAGATCCCGGAGATGATGGACACCGTCTTTCTCGTCCTTCAAAAGAAGCCCGTCATCTTCCTCCACTGGTACCACCATCTGACCGTCACCATTTTCTGCTGGTACGCCGGTCACAGCCTCATCCCCAGCGGCATCTGGTTCGCCACGATGAACTTCGCCGTCCACTCGGTCATGTACTTCTACTACTTTATGGGCAACGTGGGTCTGCGCAAGCTGGTCCGCCCGATCGCGCCGTTCATCACGGGTGCGCAGCTCGCGCAGATGGTGGTGGGCACGGTGATCGTCTGCATCACCTTCTACTGGGCCTACTTCACGGAGGAAGGGTGTGCGGTTGATAAGCGCACTATTCGCATGGGCCTTGCCATGTACGGCTCCTACTTTGCGCTGTTTGCCGTCCTCTTCGGCCAGCTCTACCTTGGCAAGGAGAGCAAGCTTGCGCGCGAGCGTGCGCTGGCCAAGAAGCAGCAGAAGGAAGCAGAGAAGAAGATCAACCACTAATCAATATGGACTTGTGTGTGTGTGTGTACGTGTAGCGGGCAGAAAAGGATTGGCCGCGTGGTAGCCCTACTTGTTGATGAAGAAACGCAAAAGATACAATAGCAGATTGTAGATGAAACAAAACAAAACAAAACAAAAAAGCGAAGCACTTGCTAGTGTGCACACGGTCTTGGTGGCGTTCTTGCATTCTTAGCTGTTTCTTTCTGTCTTTCTTCCTCTCACACAGTGTTTTTTTTTTTCTTTTCCCACGTCGGTTGCCGCACGAATGTGCGGGAGAGACTCATAGTGTTACTGCACGGCGTGATGAAAAACACTCTGAGACAGGGGGGGTAAAGCAAAGACGGCGTTGAAAGCGTCAAGAAAAAAACCGTAATAAGAGAAAGAGGCACAAGAACCAAAGACAACACGCCCGCCTAACAACGAAAGAAACAAAGCCAGTCAGTGAAGATGCACTTGTAAGGCGTTTTCTTTAAATACCAAATGTAAACGTGAAGAGAATGACTTTAAAAAGAAAAATATGCTGCACGTCGGACACGTACAAACGTGCCAGCACAAAGAAAATGTAATTCTGATTCACATGATGACAAAACAGGAAGAGGGTGGTTTCTTTGTCGTAAACAAACAAACAAAAAACAATATTCTACAACATGCTCTGCTTGCATCGCTGTTCGCTCTTTCTTTTTCATCTTTTTTCTCTTGTTTCAGGACAGCCCTACTTTCCCTATCCTTTTTGTTGCTTCTCGTTTCATTTGTGTGTGTGTTGTCCCCTCTCCTGATTGCGTACTTGCTTCGTCTTGCACATGGCTTGTGATCGTGCCGGTGGAGATGACGCCGCGGTCTGACTGATGACCTGTCTATTTGTCCGCCCTTTTGTTGTTGGTGCTGTGTGTTGTTATTTTTGTTTTGATCGATTGAGCGATTAGCTTTGCTTCTGTTCGCGCATTCTCTCGTATTTAGTTTGCTTTCGCTTCTCATCCACTGTTTTCCGTGTTTCACTAGCCGTATGCGTGTGAGCGTCATGCTCGCCGTCTCTCTCTCTCTCCTCTTTAGATCCGTGGCTGTGAATGTGCTCCTTGTTGGATCGTGGGTGCAGCGACATGGGTGTTTTGTTTTGTTTTTGTTTTTTCTTCATCTCTTTTTTGTTTTTTTGTTCAATGAAGTTCTCAATCTGGTCAAATGAACGAATCCACACTGCCGAAACGCATCGAGTCCCCTCCCACACAAGAAAAAGAAAACTGTTGTTGTTCTGGTAGATCAAGGAGGGCCCCACTCAGTGTCGCCGGTCCGCGTTACCCTGTGTGCGTTTCGTGCTTGCTCCACTTGTCTACGCTGCTTGTTCCCCTCTCTTCTCTTCCCCCTCCCCTTCTTTATCCGCCACGTGTGTCCTCGTTGATATTGTTTGTTTGTTTGTTGTTTTCTGTTTCTCTCACTCACACGCTCCTGATAGCTCTCGCATTCAGATGGGAGAAGGACTGAGTGATCCCGCGAATAAGAATGAAAACAAAACAAAAAGCAAAAAAAAAGACAATGACCTCCCGGACTTCGCTGTTTTGCAGTGCTGCGGTTGAGTGTTATACCCATACAATGTGTACAGATGTGTGTGTTTGTGTGTTCTTTTGCTTTCCCTCTCGTGAGGCAATGACACGATGAACATAGCATGATGGGTGAGGCGGACCTCACCCGGGGAACCCATACAGTCTCTTTTTTCTCTCTCGTTCATGTACTACGCGCCGGCCGCCGATCACACACACATAACAACAACAAAAACAACAGTTGTGGACAAGAGTGTGCCGGAAAAGAGATAAATCCAAAGAGTGGAAGAGGCAGCACACGACAGGGGCACCAAGCAAAACAAAACAAAAAATGTCCGGTTTTTTTTTTGCGAGTCTTTGCGTGCGGGAGAGAGAAAAAAAACGTTGCCTCTCAGCCGCGATGCTCACGAGTTCATGGGCTTGGGTTGCGTGGCGCTTGGCTCACTCATTGACCTTCTTCATTGTCCTTCGGCTCTCTCTCTCTCTCTCCGTCTCTCTCTGCCTCTCACTCTCTGCCAGTCTCTGTCGGTGCCAGCTACGACCAACGCAGTTACTACCTGAGATCAACGCAGTGACTCTCAACACAAGGCGTCATCAACTTCATCGTGCTAATTATTTTCAGTTACTCTTTTTTGCGTTTCTTTCTTTCTTTCTTTCTTTTCGATCACCAGTGCAAGTCCAAGTCGTCATCAATCTGTACTTCCTGGGTTGCTTATTTGTACAAGTCTCTCTGTTTTTTTCTACTATTTTTCCGTTCAAGACATGTCCGACTTTCTCGCATCCCCGTCCCGCAGTTCTGACAGTTCGTGCGCTCAGGCAGCGCTCCAAGTTGTCTGTGTGGTGATCAGCCTTGTCGTCTTCTGTCTGTCCGCCGCGCTCTCATTCGACGAGTTTGGCGTCACGTTTCTCTTCGAGGAGCACGTCAAGCACGCGGGCTACTGCGATGCGGTTGGCGCGTTGAACGCACACGCAACCACATACGCGACAATGAGCACTTCGCAACAACTCAGTACCGAGAGGAGTTGCCTGACAGGCGCATTTCCGTACTACGAGACGGCGCCGGAACCAAGCCAAGTCAGTTGCGCTGAGAACCGTTGCATGGCACGTCTCGCCACGCACTACCGCTGGGTGCACTACGGTGTACAGCTGGTGGCCTTTGTCGCGACGCTGCGCAGTGGTGCGGTGCTTCGTGATTTCTTCGCTGAGGACGGCGAGATCGCCGCGTCAGGCGATGTATCCCACGTGTGGGCCATTGCTGCGAACGCGGTTGTGGCCCTCGCCGTCACTCTGGTAAGCCCTCTTATTGGCGTGCCTGTCAACTGGCCCTTGCTGTTTGCGCTGGTCGTCGTGGATGGCACGCAGTGGGCCTGCACCTGGTTTATGTGCCATTCGCTGCCCACCGACCAAGAAGGCGACCAGGACTGTACGGCATGCTCAAGCAGGGATGACACGATCGCCGCAGTTCAGATCGATGCCGTGGAACTGAAGGAAGTGTGACGATACCATTCGAACCCCCACTTTTTTTTTTGCTTCTTCCATTTCACAAACAACTGTTGCTCTCTTTCTTTTCTTTCTTCCTTTTTTTTTCGTTTTTTTTTTGGTGTTGTCGTCGTGCCCGTAGAACCGCAAGCAAGGTGACTCAATAAATAAGAAGTTAAATGCGCGTTCTCGTTTATTTTCTTGCGTGCAAAGCACGTCCACTGGAGACATTCGTGTTTTGATCCGTTGCTAGTCTGATCTCCTTCACCTTTGTCAGCGCGCATCCCCATGTTTCTTCTTCACGTCACCGTTAACATCGGCACACACACACACACACAGTGATATATTCAGTCATGCACACTCATTGTTGCAGTTGCTGTTGATGCTATCATCATAACAGCTGTAAACAATAGTTTTTGTTGTTGCTTTTTTTTTTTTTGCGGCGTCTCTTATTTCATTACTTTCAAAAGGTCGGGCCGGGAGCAAATTGAGTCGTGCCTCTTTGTCAGTCACCACCCTTGATTCAAGCTCAGAACTGGCACCGTACGTCTTTGCTTTCCTTTCGCGCCGTTTTGTTGTTTATTCATCTGTATTGGACAACTGAAGTAAGAGAAAAAGAACCACGATTTTCATGATTGTGTGTCTCTCTCTCTCTAGTTGACCATGCCGATTATACACACTACTTTCTCAACTTCAACTTTCCTTTTTTATCAATTCGTCCTTCTTTATTTATTTTTTTTCGGCCTGACGTCGCTTATTCGAGCGCCTGAAAGCCCAAATCAATATACACATATGGCTCTGTCACTCTCGTCCGTCGGCCCGACAGGCAGGCCGTCTTTATGCGCTGCCTCAGCACGGGAAAAAAACAACGGAGACGAAAATCCTCCCGCGTGACATCCAGGTTTTTTTTTAAGTACCCTTCTTTTGTTGTTCCTATTTCGAGACATTTCCGTTGTCCCCAAAAAAACGTTGACTTGATTTCGTCATCATCAACCACCAAAGTGTTCCCCAACATATACACTTTTTTCGTGAATTGTTTTCTGTTTATTGTTGTTCATGTGGTCGTTCTTCTTCGCAGTATTGTCACTATTGTGCGAAAGTGAAGCACCGTGTGAATTTAAAGAAGAAAAACAATTGCAGAAACAGACAAAAAGTGTGTCAGCCGGGTACCAGAGCGCACACAGAGGAGATCTCACCACAGAGAGCGTGTGCGTATGTGTGGGGCGCTGTTCAGTGTGTTCAGTTTGCACTGTGTGCGCCAGACCTCGTCACACACCATGACGGGGAGAGAGGAGAAGCCTTGTGAGTCCACACAACCGGTAAGTCGCATGGTACGTCGACGATGCCGAACTGGTCGGTGTTTGGTGGCGCTGCGGACGGGGGGCACGCTCACCGACGCTTCTCGCAAAGACGGACACCCTCTTGACTACTCCATACTTGTCTCTCTTGTTCTTGTCCTCTCACACTGTTGTCTCTGGCTCTCATCAGACAGAGTGAGCGTGCTTCCTCAATGCCTACTCGTTTCCCTCTCCCTCTCTCTGTCTTTTTTCACTCTCACTCTCTCCCTCTCCTTCTCACCTTTGACGAACTCGCCACACTCTTTTGTTATTCTTCTCTTTTTCAAGTTAGCTGCCAAGTTCTCTTGCCGCTGACTCGAGCTCACGACTCGCCTCACCGATCGCGTCTGCATTCCTCTCAAGTCCTCGCGCACTGTGTCCTTACTGGAACTGTGACGGATGGAGCACAGCGGTGAGCCCATGCAGCACTCTTTGCCGCAGAGGCACAAGCCTGGGACGGCTGGCAAGCGCCGTCTGTGCCCTGATCGGCGTCGTACTTTTCTTATCGTGGTGGCGGTCGTGTGGCTCATCATGTTATGGTGGCTGGTCGGCCCTCGTTTCGAAACCACAATGCCAGAGGTTGATTATTTCTCCCTACAAGGGACGCACAACAACACGCCATTGGTCTTTAACCACGCAAACTCGTCCGCGTGGATTGCGCACCCACACCTGGTCGTGATTGGGATTATGATGGGCAACGACAAAAACTCTTTCCTCCTTCGCGTGTGCCAGAGCAATACGTGGGGCCACTACGACGAGGTTGCGCGGCTGTCGAATGGGTTCAAGGGCCTCGTGCTTCCGTTGTACGTGGCCGGCACGCAGACGAGCACGCCCCCGTACTGGCACCCAGATATAAAAGCGCTGTCGGACGCGGAAGGCAATATTGTGATCACACGTATTTTGGAGAGGGCGAGTACAACGGAGAAGCAGGCTGGTAAAATGCATCCTGGCGGCTACGGCCCTGCGGCAGAGATGACGACCACACGTAAGATGGTGATCTGGTTCATCTACGCGTACAATCATTTTCGCTACACACCGTTCATCGCGAAAGGTGACCTCGACATATACCTGAACGTTCCCGCGTACCTGACTGTTGTGCAGCAGCTGCCGCGTGTGTCGACTCTCTACGGAAAGCCACAGGGCAAGTCGTGGAATATGCGAGTGTACAACACCCGGTTTCAGTTCCTTCTCGGACCACTCTACACGCATAGCCGGGACATTGTGGTGGAGTTGACGAGCGATGATGCCGTCCTCAGGCTCGTTGAGCACCCTTACAGAAGACGTCAAACGTGGACGCTCAGGCGACTTGGGCTCTTTCATGAAGACAACGTGCACTCACTCAGTCTGTACCGTCGCTACCTGGTCAAGAAGGGAAAGCGTCGTTTCCCAATGGTCGAATGGCGGGACGCTCTGAAGGGTGCGGCTCAGCTGCCGCCCGTTGCTGGGCTGGGAAAGCTGTACATGGATTACGTGGCGAACATCACACGCGACGTGCCGCTGTCTGGGCGTGTGGACGGCCTCCTCGGCTACTCGTACGACTACAAGCTGCCTGGCCCCATCGATCCTCTCCATTTCGTCATGGTTCAGGATACGTGTCGGTTGAAGGACGAGTACACTGTGCAGCTCAACAAGTACCGCATCCTGACACACCGCACCTCAACGCCCGAGATGTTTCGTCAATACTTCGCCAAAGACTTCGCGATGGGAAACACACTCTACCTCATGCCCGAGGTCTCTCTACTCAATGTGACTGACTTTCACAACTTCCTGTACTTGCTGGATTTGTGTAACGGCGTGGACGACAACTACTGAACTGCGTGAGATGTGCATTGAATCTCACACGAATCAACGTCGAACCAGGACGTGGCGCTTCTTTTGTATTATCCCTGCGAAGAGACCACGTTGCTAGCCCGTCGCTTATTTTTCTTTTACCACTGCACTGTTGTGCGCTGTGCTGAGCTCAATTTGACCTCTCTCCACCGCCCGTGTTGGTGTTGTTTACGTGTGCCACCTTCGGAATGCTACATGGCAGTGTCCGCTCGCTGCATGACGACAACGTACCGAGACTTGCATCAAACAAAAGGAGAAGTCCACAACATACTGATAAGACGACGTAATCGGGGCCGAAATAGCACAAACAGATGTATGAGCCATAATAGTCCTTCGCTGCCAGGAGTCAATCGCACCTGCCCGACTCTCTCCACCGCGGGCGCTTCCTCAGATGTGCGCGCATACACACGCAAGCTTTCCCGTTTACATTGTACACAACTCTCACCGCTCACTCATTGACCTGGCTCCTCCACCTCCCACTGGTCCTTCTCTCCCTCGCAGCACTCCCAGCGAACAACCCAGTTCACCCAGTTCACCCAGCTCC